>JAODUG010092011.1:0-11904 GCA_027564795.1 Aphredoderus sayanus | reverse complement strand
AGGGCATGTTTGGGATCAGTCTTCTTTTTATCGATCACAACTGATAAAAGGAAAGGACATTGAGTGCTTTTACTTAAGTACTTGACACATAGTTCAGGATTGATGCACACCAGCTGTTTAAAGTAGGATAGCATGTAAGTACAGTATATTAGCAGTGCTGCAAACAAGGCTCTATGTTATTGGTGAGGCAAATACTGTATGCAAACTGGTAAACTGGTGGATGTACAAACACAAAAAAACAAAATACAGTTTGGCATACATTTAGATACTTGTGTTTTGTTGTACATTTCAGCGTGTTATATTTCTTTCTCTTTAATTTTGGCAGCTAATACCAGCTCTATCATTAATTACCTGTGGTTTTACAATTTGGTCATTTACCATCCAAAGAGACATACAGTGAATACAACTACACGTATTAAGGTGCAGGTGGGGGTCAGACATCTTGCTGTGATGCGTCCAGGTAGGCAAGTCGGGAATCAAACATTTTGGTTGGGAGTTGTCCATCCTAACCATTAGTCCTCCTGCCCCCTGTTTTGGTTGTGTAACTGTCAATATAATATATGTGTCAATATAATATCATGTCAATATTATATTCAATGATGTAATTCAAAGGCATATTACCACAAAAAAACAATAACTCCTGCACAGCATTCTTTAGGAATCCCTTGGCATGGCATGATTGAGGCAAAGGCAGAGTAATTCACAAATTAAGTACTGTAGGCTTAGACTGATACAGATTTACTGTGTGCCATTCATAGCAGCAATGAAAATAGATGTCAGTGGAAAAGCTGACAGGCAGAATGATGCATCTATTTAAAAGAACAGGTGGAATAATAGAGGCAAGAGAAGCAACAGATGCATCAATACTGGCAGCCGGGGGGCGGAGCTTGTCACATTGCAGTCGTTGCTGTAGCAGCAGTGAACTCTGACCCCTGGTGCCCTGTATCCCTGGCTGTTGGCCTGGCTACAGAAGGATTTGTAGGAGCAGGACTTCATCACCCCGCCTGACAACAAGAGCAAAGTAAGTTTCTGTTACATACAAGCAATTCTCGTGCTGGTGTCATTTATCATGATCCACTCTTGCAAGAAATGCTGCACATAATAACACCAATAAAATATTACTATTTTACAAAATTCTAATTCAAAATAATACAAACTGTGTTTGTTTTTTTTTGTTTTTTTCTCGGAAGCAAAACTCCCCTATGTGAGATTTTTCTGAACACGTTCCAGGATTAACATGGCTGTCATTTAGGAAGAATTGTCTTGTTAGCACAAACATGTGCTATCCTAATTAATGATATTGACTGAGCACAAGTAGCAAATCTGCTCATTCTCTAAAAAGCCACAGACCTCCTGCTGACTGGGAAGTGTTTCCGGACTAAAACAGCCTGTTCTCATTTTGCAGACACACACAGAGTGCTTGTAAATGCACACTTACACACACACACACACACACACACACACACAGCGATATAATTCTAGTCTCTGCAGACATGTAAAGAGTCAAATTAACAAAATGTTACTACACTGTCGGTGTGGAACTCACTGTCATGGCCCACCACCACTGCACAGGCATCTGAATAGCTGGGGCAGGACTTGGAGCCTTGTCTGTTGCAGTCCTCGTTATTAGAGCCCATGCAGGTGTAACAGTGCAGAGCCTCGCCTGCAGAAGCAGGGAAATGCAGTATACAATAAGTATACAGTATGAAGGTTAATTCTTATTTATATGAACACATCGCCGTGTCATGTCAAACAGTTTACAAAAGGGATACATATTGTAGTACAGACTCTGCTATTATATACTGTACAGTATCATCAGTACCATGGGTGTTCATGTCAATACATGAATTGTGTACAACAGTATTAAATGTTGTCCACTTCTATGTACCCAATTCTTTTTCTTTCTCCTAATGCTTTCAGAAGCAATGCTGGGATTGATATTATTACAGATATGTCTCGTTCCTTTTCATTTCATTTTGATTTATATACTGTAACAGAAAACATGTTTCACCCAATCTTACCCTGAATCTTGGTGAATTTTCCATAGAGAACAATGTTATTGGGCGTGGTTGTTGAAAAATTAATATACCATTTTCGCACAGCTGGAGGCAGATATTATTTACTTTATTCCTCAACTGACTTACAAAATAGAATAAATAAAAGACCTAGTTACTGTAACACATGACATCTTAGCTATAAAACGCAATACCCTCCATTCCTTTAGAATTTTTAGATGTTAGTTTACAATGTTAAGAGTTGTTTACAGACATGCCATTAAGCAGACATGCACAATTACTGTATGCAGTCAGTGTGTGTGGCCGATGGCTGGAAGCTGTAGTACTAGTCTGTCAACAGGGCGACGCAAAAGCAGTATTCACTCACATTTCCCTCATATTTTCACAGACCATCCAACTAATGAAACCAGAAGCCTCTCAATAGCAGACGTAGCTTTAACCTTAAGCTGTGGTTTAAGCCATTCACTGCAGCACAACTTCCTAAAGCCCCTAAATGTCTTTCTAAAGCTCTTAAATGTCTCTTCTCCCCAGAGAAGTAGGCTACTGCTTTTTTGAGACATGGCGCTGACCTTTGAAATATCTCTTCCACTCTCATCTTCCTGTTTGGAAACAGACTTTCATGTTCTATGCTATGCGGATCAAACAAACCCCAACTCACAGGAAGTAGTTACCCCATCATCTTTGTTGACCAACAAACCTAACCTGTAGCCCTAAACCCTTCTTTGATCTGAAAATGGAGTGGACCAAAAAAGCTCTGTCCAGACAAGGTCATAAAAGACAAGTGAACTACTTCTCAGATCAAACAAAAACGAATCAACCTTGTGGGACAGCTTATGAAAGCCAACGAAACCATTGCCTTTGGAAGTCTAGTAGACTGTGTCCAATAGATTGGCCTATGCCAGGCCTTCAGCATTGCATCATACAGTAAGCTACAGTACAATACTTCAAAAGCAAAACATCAATAAACATAACATGATAAAAGCAATCTGATTCTGATTTGTCTCATTTGTCTAATTTCTGTCCTGAATATGCTCATTACATGAGAATACGCCTCGCTGTCTCTTGCTGAACCTAATGTATCCATGAAGCACAGCAGCTCTGCACATGCTGTTAGAATTAGCCTCCAGGCCTATTAAGAGATTAGCTGTATGGATTGCATACTAGCTACAGAAGAGGATGACAAACAGAAAAGAACAAAACAACAGCACATACAGTAATGTAGGAAGCAACATAACAATTAAAATGTATACCGTAGTCTTAAATTGCAAAGGCGTGACCAGTGTGATTAAACATGCAAAGACATAAGAAGATGTGAGTCCAATAATTAACCTTAGGAAGGAAACAACTTAACTGCAAGCTTTAGTGGAGCCTTTTAGCAATAGTGTCCTATCATGGCATGATAAAAACAACCAATTGACAGACCTTGAGGCCAAAACCACTGTTTAGACTGCATTTGGTAACTTAGCATATGAAGAATCTCACATTCAAGGTAAACATCATACAGTAATTTTGGTACAGGTAGGACAGAGGGCACACACATAAAGGACAGAGGGCAGGTAGTAATTCCGAGGGAGCAGCAGACAAAGCAGAATGAAAAAGAGATATAGCAGAAATAGAAATACAGATATACAGAAATAGAGACATACTGTAGAAATAAAACATCCTTACTGTAGGTATTTAGAGCTGCTAAGGATAGCAGAAGCCACGGGCAGAACTGCACAGCTCTCATGTCGCTGGTGGTTCCTGGGTGTCCTAAATGTCCTAATGAAAAGTACGTTGCTAGCTGCTAAAGCAGAATCAGATCTTAATCCGCGCTATTATCCTAGGCTGCACTGATGAGGAGATTAGCAGCTCCCCCAGTAGGGCCCACGAGTCATGTATGGAGATCTAGTATGTTTACTGAGTCAGCCTGGTGTAGAGCCACACACCTCACTGAGCACCCACACCTCTCCAACCTGAGCCCTGTCATAGCGCCTTACCCTCTGTCTGATCTAGCATCATCACCCTTTATCTGCCGTCCTCATATTCACTTGAGATGATGAGGCGTGTTTCTGCAGAATCTATGCACACTATTGAATAACGAAAACGGAAAAACACTACACTACCACACTATACTGTAAACATAAATTTACAGTATAGTGTGGTAGTGTAGTGTGTAAGTAAATAAACAAGATCACACTATTAGTACAGCTGTTTTTACTACTCTGTTAATTCTGTTTTATTTCTGAAAATATTACGGTGGTTCTATACAGTATATAGGATAAGGCAAATGTCATCAATGAATTACTGTATCCTAAGCATGTATGTATACATTAAAGTTTTTGGTATAAATACCTTGATTATTGATTGATTGATTGTATGTATTAAATACCTAGACACTAACCCTATAACATGTGCAGCTTTGTTTTCATTGTCTTTAACTTGTCTGAACATGCCATGTTTGGAAACAACAAATCACCGGTGGAAAAGGCAGTGATTTACGAATTAATATTTTAGTTCATAGGTTGTCATCTAATTTATTCCCAGACACAAAGTCCTGTGTTTACGTCACCACACTGATTGACTTAGAGTAGCACATGTGAAATAAACTTAATCTCACTAGAATGAGATTTATCATGGGCCATGCCAGGTTAACTCAATAAACTCTTAATGCTGACCTTACAAAAAACTCCAAAAAGTCCCCAACACGGCAAAGATTAACTTTGATTAGTGTATGAGAGTGTAATGCACAAAGCACTACAAATCATTGAAAGTGGATGCTGGTTTGTTGTATTGCCATATTTTATTGCACGTCGTAAGCAGATGCTGTACAGTAGCTGTGCTGAGAAGTCCAGGCTACTCACCCAGTGTGACACAACAACCATAGCAAGACTAGCACATGTCCATCAAAATTAAAGTACCCAAGGCCACAAATTGATTACAGCCACAATTAGTTTCCTTTATATCAAAATAAAGTCCAAAAAATAAAATCCCACGTTTTCATCAATTAACCTATGACGTAAAATACGCACCAAATATCTACAAGGTTACATGGGGAAAGTGGCCATTTACAGACAGAATAACTGTATCAAAAATGCAAGCGAGTCTTTTCATAACTATTTACATGAATACATTTATCTTTCTTGTGTCACATGCAGTAATATGGGGGGTTATGGATTCTTCCACATGGTGTGACTTAACATTTATTTAATAAATCTAGTTCATATACAGTACACAAGCTATCTCTTGTTATTCTTTTCAAAAAGCTATCTTTCTCTCATTACTAAGAGACAACAGGAGTAGGTAAACAGTCTTCTCCACCAGTGGCTGTCATGGCAACATCAGTCCTCACACTCACGCACACACACACGCACACGCACACACACACACGCACACGCACACGCACACACCACTCATTAGTGATATGGTATACACATAGTTCATTATTGAAAACTTAAGACAGAACCTTCCAATACGATAAAACACAGACATCAAAATGTACAGGGTGATAAAGAAGGAGTCAATCCAGTAGTCATAAATTCAGTAGGAAAGATTAGTCCAAGAACAATTTGGCAAAAAGTCATGAGACTTTCTCCATTCTCCTTGTTTCAAGTTCAAAGTTCCAAACTCTCACGATCTTGCCTCGACGCCGCTGCTAACTTTTCCCCATCTTGGCGATCAGCTCATCACAGATCTTTGTCAACTCCTCAATTTCTTTGTTCTGTTAAAAACATAATGGAAACCATTTCAAATCCTCAGATATCCAATCCAATATACTGTAGGTAGGAAAACCTGCAAAATCAGTGTATCAAATACTTGTTCTCCCCACTGTTGCACCTGGTGAGTGGGATAACTGATACCTTTATTAATAATTGGTATGAGCCAAAACTTGGCTGAGAAGGTCCCACCTCAAACACCTACTTGTGCTTTACAGTCCCTTTAAAGCCCCTGTACACACACACACACACACGCCAGTCAATGTGATTGAGTTGGAGTGTCTAAGTGTGCACACAGTGGTCACTCTCCCAGACTGCTGACACCTTGTTAGGCTCGTCTTAGAGGCTCACTAACCTTCTGCTCCAAGGTGCGTTCCAGAGAGTCCACCTTCATCTGCTCCTTCCTCAGACTGGCCTGGTACGCTGCCTGCTCCTGCTTGGCTTTGACCCGCACGTGAGCAATGTCCGCGTTGGCCCTGACGACACGCCACAGTGCAGACAGCTCTCGTTAACGCAAAGAGCAATTAACAGGCAGCCAAGGAACCGTCAACTTGTTCTTTTATTCAACCACTCGTATCCAATCAGTGACATCTCCAAACAACATAGACAGTCATGGATGAATACATGTGAGATAACAACACCGTGAGATTGAATTGACTCACTTGTCTAGCTTCTCTTCCGCGTGAATCTTCAGGGCCTGATATCGCTGCTCCTCCTTACGGACCCTGGACAGATATTCTTGCGCACACTTCTTCAGGACTTCTTCATTCTGAATAACATTGTAAAGTGAACAATACACTACATACATTTCTTTTCATTATTGGCTGTGAAACAGCTGTCAATAAAAGGTTTGTCTATTCATTTGATGAGGGCCTGTTAAAGGGCTTATGTACAGTATGTGTGTATCTGTGGCTCTACGTGTGTGTGTGTGTGCATGTGTGTCTGCGTGTAAGTAAAGCTGGCTCCAGACCTTGCGGAAGCCCTCCAGCACGTCTTTCATCTTCTCGTAGCGCCGGAAGAGGTCTGCCAGAGACTTCTCCACGGAGTTGAGGTCAGCCAGGGCCTGGTCCTTCTCTATGATCAGCTGCTGGATGGTGTGATGGGAGAGAGACTTCTCTTTCTGCTCATCCTCTAATGGACGACACATGCATATACAGTGTAGAGCGCTTATAGAGCTTATAGTGGGCTTACATTCTCACATAACGTATCTCTCCATGCACTTGCCAGTATATGAGATTACTATGTTAGTATGTTGCCAGAACACACACTAGAGTTTCCTCATACATAGTGGAGCATGCAGAAATGAGTCCAACAATGGAAAGACAACAACACAACCTATAAATAGTACAAGGAAATGTGGCCACCTATTGGTGTTATGCAGCGCTCAGACGACACCACAGTCTTACGATAGCTCTTCTCAGCTTTCTTCTTCATTTCCCACGCGTTCAGATACTTACTAATTTTGCAGAAATTAATTAAGACATTAGGATTCCAGAGGACAGATGTGGCAGGTCTCAACGGTTCATTACTGAAACAGCAATTCTACAATTGTGGAACGCTAATTGTTCCAATCCCGCTATAACTGTAAACAGCTAAAGTACATTCTCTGTGAAGGAATGCGAGTACAACCTTTATTCTTCCATCTCCCCAGGCTGCAAGGGGTGAGCAATTCCTACGCTAATTATGGCATTGAGGTGAAGCGCTCCTTAAATGTGGTTAATCTCAGCGGGATAACAAGTGCATAACAGACACTGCTAAGAGGTGTTTTCCTCTTCAGCCGTACAGCTAAAAGTACGGCTAAAAAGGCGTTGAAAGAAAACGGTGAGACAAATGTCACAAGACGAAGAAAGCGAGCACATGGGCTCCCCTCTCTCTGACGGACGGATGTGTGAACCAACACAAACCACTGAAGGAAGACGCCGCGTTACTCACCTGGCATGCCTGAGAGGGAGGGGTCAAATAGCAAGGGGCAAAGATGGGAACAGAACAGAAAAGAAGGGCGCGTGTTAAGTCAAGCTGGGAGGGGGTGGCGTGTTGCACACAAGCCAGGGACACACTGCTGCTGTGGTGACCGTGTTGTAACAGAGATTTGGGATGGAGGGCGTCTCCAGAGGAGGCCAGGGAGAGGTGGATGATAGACATGGAAAGAGTGAAGGTAGTTGCAATAACAGAATATAGACTGCAGGTGAAAGAGAGCAGAGAATCTGGCCTGGATTTGCACAAAGTTGGCTCATATTTCTTACATACTGTACATAAAAAGCAAGCGCACATCAAAGCTAGCGTGTGTCAGGGTTCTGGCTATTTCTACAAATCAGTGTTAATAAATTAATAGAAGGTGCTTTTGAATTCAAACAAACAAATAAGCAGTGCCAAAGGGTGGTGAGCAACCATCTGGCATAAAAGGCGATTTATGTGCAGTGATATTAAGGGACCATAAACCCATGAGTCATGTTTACACACTGTATTGTAGAAATGGATATGACCTTAAACTCACCTATCATCTGTGCAATTGTCTTCTCGTACTCGGCAACAATTCTCCTAGGGGTGAGTAAAGGTACAGTACCGTGAGGACATGACTGTAATACGCATACATGTTTACAAACATTCATCATGTCTCAAAGAGTTCTTTCATCTAACACGCACGCACGCACACGCACACACACACACACACACGCACACACACACACACACACACACACCAATGTACAGCAAAAGGAGACATTGTCTGGTTGAAAGCAGGCTGCCCAAGGCGTAAGAGGATTGATTAGCCATGCCTTCCCCTTAGCTTCTTAACCTCTCCTTATCCTGGGTCCAATCAGCCTAATGAAATAAGCTCTGTCTCATCCATAGTGCTGGCAAAGCCGTGGCCAGCTGGACCCCTCACCTGCTGCCAGACAGACTGGGGAGAGGTTTCTGGGCAACATGGCCCCCTATAAGACCTTCAGATTGTGTAATGAAGATTCTTAGTCATAATAATAACAATAATGTGTCTGTATGCCCAACAATGACCTGTTACCAGGCAATTAATTTGATCTATACGATGAGGTAAAGCCCCCAATGCACTCCTTAATGACCATAATGAGTATCAAGTCAACCTCTGACACAGCTGAAAGAAACCATGCAGGCCATTTTCTTTCAGACACAGCACAATGCGGGTCCTAACCTGCCACGGCAGCCTCATAATCATTGACCTTTGTTAATTGGCTCTCTGTTTTGCCATGGCCTTACGCTGTGGTAGGCAGTTAGAGAGCTGAACCCAGGTTAACAGATGCTGACGGTCGAACACAGGACCCACAGCACCGACTCCCCAGAGGTGTTGACCACTATTAAGTGGGAGGGACGTTAAGGAAGAGGGTCCCCACCAGCCCTACAGCTTTACCTCATCTCCACCACTTCCTGCCGGCTGTCCTCATACTTCCTCTGCCACTCCAGCACCTCCTTCTCTTTGGTCACAATCTGAGGGAGAGCGGAGCAGAGCATTGCCATTAGGTCGGTTGTGCCGCGGCGCACTGACACGGACTTCTCCTTTTAATGGGAAGGGCCGTGAGCTGATGGGCACCTCCTCTCGCGCGATCCCCAGGGAGTGGTCCAGGTCTCGGGGCAGGTAAGGGCTCTCCGGCTCGCTGTAGCTGGTGGACGAGCGGGCGTAGAGGGAGCTCTTGGACGCAGCGCTCTCCCCCGTGGACACAGCCTCCCGCTGCTGCTTCCGGCAGCCCATAGAGAGGAGAGGGAGGGAGGGAAACGTGGGCAGGTTAGATGCCTGGCCGAGCCGCGGGCGGGACTGGACGCGCGGCTGGGGGCCACACACACATTCTCACGGAGGCTCCTGAACCAAACCACAAGGCAGCAGCATCGCGCCGTATCCTAATATGCCACACAGCTAATACCACACAGCAAAACCAATATGCAAATGAGGCGGGCTTGTGGTGTTCCTGAAGACTTGGGCAGCTGAAACATGATTGGATGGAACAGTCTTCAATGCCACTTAGTGGCCGAGTGATTGGCTGATGCTGCCTGCAGCTGAGGGTGTTCCCCCGCCTAACTCAGCTAGCTTGGATGTGATTGGGTCCAGGCAAGGTGGGGGGAGGGAGGGAGGGCTTGATACAGCACACACTGCATCACATAAGCGGAGGGGACATGGGGAGAATGGGCACTGGGCAGCATAGGAAACAAATGACACCAAACACTGGTTTTAAAAATGATGCTGGTTGTGTAAAGCATAAGGGTTGTTTTACATTCAAGAAAGCCAGGGATATTTGTTGACCCACAAACGTTATTATATTTAGTATTTTTGTATATGATGGCAGCAGTGAGTGACACTCAAAGCCAGCCATAACAATATTACGCCTGACCATTACCAAGAACAAGGATTAAGCAAGGAGTTGATGGAACAGGGCAGCGAGGGTGCTCATAGGGTTCAAGGAGACTTTCTGTATACACTGTGTATATACTGTGTTTGGTCTGACTTGAGGGATTAAGCCAGTCTTCTATTATGTACAGTAGATGGATCTATATGACCAGGGACATTGTACCCCGATTGGGCTTACCCTCCCAATCTGTCAATGTTTAAACAAAATGGGTGACCATCCATCTCAAACCTGAGTCATTGTACATATAAGGCTACAATACACAGTACTACAGTATATGTCAGCTATAAGGCGATAACAGTACCTCTGAAATCTGCCTAAAACTCAGTATACTCCGTAAGCACAATAAACTCAAGCACAATAAAACAAACCTAATGTAGATACTGGTAATGTATTCACACTAAAAACTGTGTAATCTGCACACTACTAATGCTCATTTTGGTATATGAAGACATCAGATATACCGTACAGTTTTAAGGAGTCATGTAGACAATGATCCTGTGAGGATAATGTCAACATCTTCTCAATATGATTTCTGTTTAGCAAAAGTTAGAACATTATACTGTACATGGATACAGACAATTCTGACAAAAACCAAAAAACATCAAATGGGCCCTAGTGGAGACACTAGGTGAATCTATGGAAGACAAACACAAAGTCCACAACACCAGCTACTGTATGTGTGTGCCACCTCTATGTACAGTATGTAGGTGCATGTAATACATGAAGAAGGGTTCTCACAAGGGATAAGGATGAGTGGAACAGCAAAAGGAGGAAGTAGAAGGCTTTTTGAAAATGTCTAACTCAGGTCCAGGGGCTGGGCTTTACAGCGTTTTGGGGTCTAGCTCTAGTTGGATTAGGGCAAGAGGGATATAGCGACATAGGGTACAATGTCACCATTCTTACTTTGACTAGGGGTGAACCGTTGATATTCCAGTGCCGTGTGCTGGGTTTCTTGAGGCGAGACTGTGAAGTGAGTAAACAAGACAAGCATGACAAATGGCACAGAGCTTTTGGGGTGGTGGGGGAATGTGCGGAAACACCTGTTCTGACCAGAGGTTCTCACATCGACCGCACGGATCAACCATTGGTCAGGACCAAAGCTTAAAAATGTGTTCCAACGTCATGACACCTGCATCCCTGGCCATACGATAATATATAGACACTGGTGTTAGTGTTGATTAGTGCTGTTAGTCTGGGACAGGCGGCAGGTCACAGCACAGGAATGTGACTGGGGCGTGGCGTGGTAATCAACAGGAGCGACACCAACACCTGCGTTTCATGTCTGCGTCACACGTCCCCAGTCACATCCCCGCTACTGGAAGCCTCTCCTGCACAGGCAACATGCATGTTGCCCAGCATGCGGTGACAAAGCAAAGGGGGGGTTTGTAGGAGACGCGGCACTCTGGCTGCTGTGGAGAGCCCGGTCCAGGAAGCGGCTAGTGAGGGGGAGGGGGAAGGGAAGCCATGTTAGAGATGCCGTGGTGCAGCCGCTGTGCTGACGGCCATGGGCTCACGCAGTCACACTCACAGCAGTGTGTGGAGGCGGGGGGTTGGGGGGGGGGGGGGGGGTTAAGCAGGCAGGCTGGGGCACACTCGCGGTCCACGCACACACACACACACACATTCACTGTTCACCCAGGTGCATGGCTTCATGTGACATCTCCCTGAATGTCACTGGCGGCACGTGCACACACACACACACACACACACACACAGAGAGAGCAGGTGCAGGCTGATTCAGCGCAGTACCTGGGGGGTTACAGTGGAGAGGGAGGGGCACTGAGAGATGTTTTTGGCTACCTGCAGAGCCTCTATCCTCAGGGC
>JAODUG010091980.1:0-11905 GCA_027564795.1 Aphredoderus sayanus | reverse complement strand
ATTGTTCTATTTAGAATATTGTTTGCTTACAATTGCTGGTGTATGACCTGTCCAACTATTGACAAATGTACTACATGTACGTCGCTTTGGAACAAAAAGTCTGCCAAATGCCGTAAATGTAAATGTAAATATTTAACCTGCTAAATATCCAGTCTGGAGTTACGACTGATTGGCGACACTCATATTGTAAGCAGTTCATGCTACACTATCGTTACTCACAGGAGCGTGCTATGATGTGCCACCGAACTGTGGCATTTTTCTGTTATAAAAATAAATAAATAAATAAATAAATAATTATAAGCAAGCATAAAACCAAGCGAAAGTGTGAAAGATGTGCGTTAAGTACTCCTCCAGCATCTTTTAATGCTACAGGAGTACTTAACGCACATATCATGACTTTTGCTTGGTTTTCTGCATCTGTCGAGCACGATGGAGGCAGCATGATGGTCTGGGGCTGCTTTGGTAAAGTTGGAGATACAGGGTATAAAGGATATTGAAGAAGGAAAGCTATCACTGCATTTTGCAAGGCCATGCCAAACCCTATAGATAGCAATTGTTTGGAGCCAATTATCTCTTACAACAAGGCAATGACAATGACCAAAGCACAGTTCAAAACTATGCATGAACTCTATAGGGAAGCAGTCAGCAGTCTGTCTATAATGGAGTGGCTGCAAAAATCACTGGATGTCAACCCTATTGAGCCAGTGTGTCCAAAAAGAACACAATTATGAAAATATGTATTTCTAACCTTGTCAACATCGGTTTGACTATATTTTGACCCCAACAATTTAAGTGGTATTCTGCGTTTTGTAATTTAAAACAAATTACTTTGCACAACATTTATGTTCAACACTTAAAATCAGAGTAAGAACTCTCATTGTCCCAAGTCCTGATGGTAATATTACCAAAGTTCAGGATTGGCTAAAAGCTGCCGTACAGATGGTATGGTAAATCTGTCTCTCACAAAAGGGTTACAGGAGAGCTATTAAGAGACTGAATTTAGCGTTGAGATGGAGCCGATTGTAGACCACATATCCACACCACTGTCAACACTGTGTGCTTGTGTGTGTGCGCGCACGTACTGCATGCGTGCACACGTGTGCACAAGAGAGAGAGGGGGGCTGGTACAGTGCCCAACTCAAGATGTTTACAACGGTCTCTCTGGCCAACTCTGGTTCATTTATGGCACACAGTAAATCTAAGAAAGGTAGGGTACTCTACAGTAATAGCGCACGTACACAGGCATTCATGCACAGAATATGCACTTAAACCCCAGTAACGGGGCTATTTACTGTACTCTAATAGCTACCATTCATACTCACATGCTCAGATTTATGACTCAAGAGGGCTGACAAATCTGTGTTTTACAGGCTAGGTGCTACACATGTTCGTCTGCCCCTTTGTGTGAATGTGTGTGTGTGTGTACGTGTTCAGCCTATAATACACATTCACAAAAACATGCAAGTTCAAGTTCTTACGCATACACCCACACAGGCATATGCGCAACACACACACACACACACACAAGCGCGTGCGCCTTCTGCCCTCAACTTGTATTGGCACTGACTCAGCTGGCGTTGGGAACACGCCCCCTTTGGCAGTGGGACAACCCATAGGCTGTCTAAAGTAAACAAGCCTAGCCCAGGCACAGGAAGCAAGAGAGAGAGCAAGAGAAAAAGAGAAATAGAGAGATTAATGGTTCATCTTTTCGGTCCTATTTTACAATTTGGGAATTTATTTTATGCCCAAGACAAAATATCGGATGACTAAAACAGAAGTGGCTTCTGTTCCTTAAACATAAGCATTAGAATGCGTGGTAAATAGTTTAAGGCTATAAGAACAGCAAAATTCCATGTTTTTATTTGATTTAGTATTCCATGAAAACATCTTAACCTTTTTATTTTAATTTGAACAATGAACCGGGATCAAAAATAAAGTCAACAAGAAAATGTTTTCTGACTCTGGTTGCTGTTGTTGGGGAGATGGACTTATATATAACACAGCACATCTCCTCTAGCCAGTAGAAATCACCAGGATCAGACATGCTCTGCCCGCATGTCAGTGCTTGTACACACAGACACACACCCCTCTTCTGGGCCACACACAAACACACACACACGCAGTGATCTAATGTAGCAGCCGCTCATACACACACACACACACACACACACACACACACATTTACACAGCCAATCCAGATCCCAGGCAACAATCCCACACACACAGGCGCGTGCACGGACCAGCAGGCCAGCCAAGCACATTGTTCACAACGTGATATTCGCTTCAACTTCCTAAAATGTGTTTTCTCCCCATTTTGTTCTCCCTCCTCACCTAATCTCACTCCTTGTCGCCTCCCTACATGTGTAGTCCACCTGTTTGCCAACGCTAAATCTAAATTCACCAGATCACATGACCTCCTGCCACCCCACCCCTTTGGAAAGAGGTGAGAGGTCACCCTTGTTTTCCAGGAAGCAGATATGTGTCACACCGCTTGTCCGTGACCCAAAACCAACCAGCCTGAGGGAGGGGTCACAGAAAAAGGCTACTAGAGAAAGGGAAGGGCGTGGCTGTTGTGGGGGGGGGAGGAGGAGTTTAAATATCCAGAATCACTCTGCACTCTCCAGTGTGAGTGTCTCAAGCCAAACATTAAGTTTGAGCTGAACTGCATGCTGCCAAAGACTACATCCAATCATTATCAAGAAAAATCATCTCCTCTGAGCCCAAGCGGTCCCTGTATCTTTAAGGCCGAAATCCACCAAAGCACGAGCAGTTGACACAAGATCCTGCCGACATGAAAGAGGTGCACGTGCCCATGGGAGAGTCTCGAGCCACAGACTGACACATGTGGATGAGAGCATGGGTGCTTTATGTGTACCCACACACATACCCTTATGTGTGTGTGTGGTGGTACGCTCTGAAAAGACAGAACAAAAGAAACAAACCAAACATGTTTTGGCTAAGTGGGTAAATAGCCTAATACATATTTGTGCAAATGTAATTAGTAGGTGTAGTCTGGCCATAAAGAGCTGCTGTATCAAATATCTTTCTCTCCGTATAACACAGTGTGGATTATACAGTGTGTTCACATCCATGAGGGGGGCATTTGTATGTGGGAATAGGGCTGTATCACTGTATATGTACTGTATGTGTGTGCATACAAGTGTCTTCTCAACACACAACATTATGGTGCTCTGTACTCTCTATGTTGCTTCTTACAGAAATATTTACTTAGTAATGTTAATACATTGTGCCTGCATTTCTACTGATTATTTGGATAAAAACATCCAATCTGTAAACAATATGAATAACAAAACTAGCAATATTTGAGAATGGGCTCGTTTCCTTAATTGTTCTCCTCTTGTGGTCTACACTTCCTCCCCTTCTGCAGTTCCACTGTGCTGTGATTGGGTTGTTAACAGGATTTGGGCGGCCAATTGTCTTTAGAACCCACCCCCCGACACACACACACCTCCACGAGGTAGGTGTAGTCTGGCCTTTATATAGCACATGTCCTCATACTTAGCTATGACTAAGATGGCAAGCATGTCGAGTATGACAGGCTCAGGCTCCTTAGCCAAATTAGCTGCTGTATCACATAAAGACCTGCAGTTGCTTGACCGCGTGTGTGTGTGAGTGGGAGATGGGGTTGGGGAAGGGGGTTGGTGGTAAATAACTCATCTAGTACTACACATGCATATCATATGCATGTTAAACCATTAGCCCAGAACACAACATCCTCTTTCCGACTGCCATGAATATAATTGCCCTCTGCAAACATGCAGTCACACACTGTATTCATCCATAAGGGGCAGCTACATTTTTCATTTATGAGACAGATGGACCCTTGGAACAAGGAATGTATTATTATATTGCAAAAATGTTTGTTAAAGTCTCAAATAAAAAGAAATCAAAACAAAGAAACATAGCTATTGCTGCATTTCCACTGCATGGTACAGACTTGACTCTACTCGCCTTGACTTGACTATTCGCTTTGGCCACTTTTCCATCATATGGTGCCAGCTTGACTCAGCTCGCCTGTTTTGGTTTTCCAACGGGTATAAGTAAGCTAGTACCTGGTACTTTTTTCTATCGCCAGTCGAGGTTCCATCACTGAGGTGATACCAAAAGGTGACATGAAAACAATAGAGACTACTGATTTAATTGAATCGCCACAGCATCATTTCGAAACACAAACATACTGCAAGTAACTATAGGGGTTGCAATTTGTTATTAAATGGAAACACACCAAACCACGACGTGGTCAATTGAGGAGGTGCAGACTTTATTCTTGGTTGCCAACAATATGACCCATATAATCTACTGAGAGCTGGCCGGGGCAATTTGCGTAATGTGAAGGTCTCCCAAGAAGTCTCTGAACTGTTGGCTGCACACAGCTACCAAAGGGTATATCAACCGTTTAGGGAAATGAAAAAGAAAATAAACGACCGTAACAGCGATGTAAGCGAGTAGATTTGAGTCAAGGTGACTACAGTCGAGCTGGTACCATGCAGTGCAAAAGTGCTATATCTCATAGCACTTTTGTCTATGTCTCATATGCTATAGCTCATTTCACACCTGTGGACACCTCAAAAGGATCCTGGCAGATTTGAAGACAATACTGTTTGCACATTCTTTAAAAAGCAATTTTGTTATTTAATTGGATTGGAAGTCAAATCTACAGAGTTATAGAAAAAACAGCTTGCTATTTATGTCTGAAAGTATGTGTTGGATATGTGCTATTATTTGATATTTGTTGTAGCTCATATCCATTCCAATGACTGGAGTATAATACACACCAACAGCATGTTTGTCTCACGTGTGTTAATAGTTAACAAGTGGAGGAGGAGGAAATATTTTGCACGGTTAATCAATAAAAGGCTTTTCTTCTCACAGTAAACTGCCACACATCGCACCGCTGTTACGGGTGTCATTGTGCATTTGAGTAATAAGCTGTGACACTCGATCTTGAATCCCCCTCTCTCCTCATCTGTTACATTTGTTACAAATATCTTTCTCCCGTATAACAGTGTGGAGTATGTTCACATCCATGAGGGGGGCATTTGTATGTGAGAATAGGGCTGTATCACTGTCTATGTACTGTATGTTTGTGCATACAAGTGTCTTCTCAACACAGACATTATGGTGCTCTGTACTCTGTATGTTGCTTCTTACATAAGTCCACAGGCTGCCAGCCCCCCTAGAGGGAGAGGTTGTTTGGCAGAAGCCTCGTCGCTTTAATGTGGGCAGTGAGTGTAATGGCTATTCAGTCCCAGGACAAAAAGCCCTCTCTGTCTTTCTCTTGATCCCCCAATACGATCTGTTGCCTTAGAGCCAGGCTGCACAAACAACAGATAGCTTTGTGCTGGCAACATAATAGAAGATAGAGACACAGAGCAACAATGGCTCACTGCGGCACACTTATACAGTAGATTATACTGTACATAGCTATGCATGCACACCCATGGACGTTACCATGAATTCCAAAGTTAAACTTGTCACTAAGTGCCATTCAGGTTGCCATTCCACTTAAACATCTCAAGACTCATCAAGGACTTTTGGCGAGGCAATTGGACAGGAATGAAAATTTGTGTTTCAAAGCACATTGTGTAAAACCACTGCTTTACACACCTGTTAAACGGTTAGAGCCACTGCAGCTTCCTTAGAATATATTCTCACACTGGTGTTCAGTAAAATAAAAGTATCTGTTAGTTGACCTGTAGCAGTTGTTTCTCAAAAACATACTTCTAGGGCTGAAACAATTAGTGATGTGTTGATCGAGAATTTCTGTACAAAACAGAAAAATAATATTCATCTGTCAGGATGTAATGTGCGTGGATCACTGTCAAGCTTCCATACACATTACATGCATTCTATACCCATGGTATCAGTAGAAAGCATAGAGCATCTACATTCAATCTATGTACTCAGCTTTTATACCTTTCTGACTTAGGCTGTACATCTTACGGTCTGGTTACTGTTGCTATGTCCCACAAGCTTTGTAGCTCATGGCCAAAATGGTAAAGCAAACTGAAAAGTTTTGACAGATTTGACGATTCTCTCTCTCATATTCCCAATAATACTGCAGCGCATTTCTTGCCAAATGCTTCTACCTTGTCAAACAGAGTTCTAAAGAGAGGCTGTTGAACATGTTTAGTAAATTATATTAAATATATAGTGTTGTTCTGGAGAAAGCTTGTTGATATTTTAACTCAATAAAAATTAAAACTCCTCTCCCTTATACATGTGATTGGAAATGTTCATTCAAAATAATTTAATTAACATTCCCACTGACTCCCTAAAATAAGCACGCAAGCAAATATATAGCTCCAAAAAAATATTATGATTATCAATATCATGTTTATCAAAGTTTGCCAATATAGACAAACAAGTTATGTCAAACAAACGGCAAGACCATTGGATTTAAAATAGTGCATGCTAAAACCTGGACAGTACAATTATGTTCTGAATTACACGTGTTACTGTATATTGTTTGAATTTATTACAAATGGCTGTCAATATAACCACAATGGGAACCGAAACAACCGGCTCCTATTTCTGAGCTGTGCCAAATTATTTGGCTCACAAAAATAAAGAGACAGACTTCCCATCTCTAGCAACAACTAGGCTAATTGACGTTGTCCATTGGGGTGCCCTCCAATAACAACACTGTTGCTAGGGGGCTGTTCTAGGGAAGTTCCTCCTCAGTGGTGACTTTAGTTTCTTTTTTGGTGGCCTTTGTTAAATATATATATATACACAGTACAGGCCAAAAGTTTGGACACACCTTCCCATTCAACTGAATGAGAAGGGGCTGTACTGTACATATGTTTAGTTCCCTATCAAAACACTTATTGATTCGCATAAAAGTTACATGACCATGTAGTGAGCCAGGGAAGTCGTCCAAGAAGTGACAGTTATTTAACTCATAACATTTTTTCCCTCCTCTCCATGGACATCTATTCAAATCACATTCAAATGTATCTAAATAATCTAAACCACTTGAGCTTTTTCCATCATGGGGCCATGGTGACTGTCATCTCCTGGGCCATATGAATAATTGAGTAGCCTGTTTGTTCTCCGGGTGTTAAGCGAAACCAGAACAAAATGGTGGGGATCGATTCAAACAGAGTTCATGCTCTTTCTGCATGTTGTCAACTAAGCCTCTCACGTTCACTTGAACAAGGCTGAGCAGGGGAGGGAGACGAGAAAATATAACAGAGATTGATGGGGAATAAAACAATAGAATAACAGAGGCCATGAGAAAAGAGGAAGGAACCAGATACAGAAAGGAAGAGTAAAGCCATCTAACCAAAAACGTGCCTATTGAAGAAGTGATCTCTCAGAGCCAGAACGGAAGATCAGATTGTTATAAACTGGAATGGCAAGGAAAATGGAGGCCAGCACGAATTCTCTCTCTCTCTCTCTCTCTTTCTCTCTTTCTCTCTCTCTCTCTCTCTCTCTCTCTCTCTCTCTCTCTCTCTCTCTCTCATATAGTTATTTTTTGAGGAGGGGCGAGGGCAGATTGTGTGTGTGGATGTGTGTCATGGCTTCCAGACTTTGGGAAGCCATGAGGGGGCATGTTGTGAATCCTCTGACACCTCCCCACACTGACATGCAGTGTCAAAAACAAATGCAACCAATGAGGAAGCATATGGTGTACTATGCTGTGTTTTATAACCACTAGGCTATGTGTGCGTGTGTTGTGCTCAGCAGTGTCTCTGCTGTGGCTTCAGTATGGTCCATATGGTGTAAACACAAAGCACAAATAAAATGTGCTGAAAACAGTTGAAGCAAAACAGCTCAAATGATCAAACAGGCCTTCAGCATAAGTAAACCTCATAAATTACCACAGAATTGTGATAAAAAGTGGAGACAGTGATAATTTAGTGATTAGAATGAAGCTATAGAACATTATATTATTACACCGTTTTTTACACAGATTGGAGACTTTCTCCATTAGCCATAATTTGAAAACCTGGAACGTATAGTTTTAATATACACCAAAGACAATGCACAGGCTCAAATAGCTTTATCTGGCCACTAGAGAAAAACAAGTGCAAGCGCATGCACATACACAGAGATACAAATGGACTGATTACAAACAGATACGACGTTGTGCATTATCAAACAAAACAATCATCGAGACAAGACATTAATATGCTGTGTGCAGCAGGCAAACAGATGAAATGATCTAGTTCAATGATAGCTGATTCATAGTCAATCATAATTGTCTGCAGTAAATCTCTTTACACAAAAAAATTCTACCGTTAATCTATGTCATATCAAATACTCCCCAAACATTTAAGAATGAGTAAGAATCTGCATCTAAGTCAACATCCGACTCAAAATGGTCTGCTTTTTACTTAGTAGTCTTCTTACTTATACTTACTAGTATTCAGTGAAGGGCTGAACTGGTATCAACAACGGCCATTTTCTCCCGCCACAATTTATCAGGCCGACTTGATCAGGACAGTTAACCCAATAGTGACGGCCCACTTTTTTTTTTTAAGCAGCTCTGGTGCCAGAATTAAATTCCCCATTCATTTTCTCCATTGACTTTTTGTAATTTAATTCAGAGCAAAAACCTTTAATCAAAATGGAAAAAAGGCAAAAGGTACAAGACTGTGTACAGAACTTATTTTAAGAGTGAAGGAACTACTCATCCCTCATTGCAAATCCCAGAAGAGGCATATTCTTCCCTAGATATTCCTAATTAGATATCTTATTGTTTAAATTATTCCATTATAATAGTATAATATGATAGTTTTCATAGTATTTATACTCAGTTCAAAATGTACCGTAAATGGGGAATTTTACACTTTTGCAATAACAAGAACTGGAGAAATTGGATGATAAAGAGCAGCACCTGCCTAAAGAGAACTGTGCAGATACAATGCACCTCCTCCTAGATATGCTCGACCTAACAGCTATTTTTATGTGTTTCACAAACATGCTGGAATAATGCAGGTTAGTTTTACAAAACAGGGCGTAGTCGACTGCACTTATGTTGACACACAAGATCGGTTTGCGTTTCTTCCACGTGAACGTCTACAGAAGACAATCTATATACACAGGTAGACTCCCAAATATCCAAATTCCTCCCAGGTAAACAGATAGCCAGTGAGACAGACGGATTGGAAAGCTTCCCAGAAAATATGCTGTCCTGGCTTAGAGAGAGCAAGTGTTTGTTTGTCACACAGACAATATTTTTCCCCAACCAAGACGCCTCCTATATTCATTCATGTGCATTCACACAAATAAAAGTAACTACATTTCATTCATATTTCAAAAACTAGCTTAACTCAAAAAAGAAATTAAATGCCACTGAAAATGACATACATTTTGTATTTGTAAAGCAAAGGAACTATAGATTTAGATGTTTGTAGAGCCAGCATGCTCAGATAGAAAACTACAGCTATGTGGTTGAAACAGTGAGATACAAATAACTCAAATTTACCATGGGCATTGACTAGGCAGAAGTTGAGAAGTACATCTGCTGATAATTGTGTCTGAAATGTAATCACAGAATTCTGACGTCAATTCACAGAATGTTATATTTAAAATTTAACATTCTGATTTTCAAAAATAGTATTGTTTTCATTCAATGCATTCAAAGAAATTCCACTTGAAAGAATAATGGATTTTAATCTACACTGCCCTCTGAACATCTGAGTCTGGGTTTCTTTCATAATTTATCAAAAGAAATTATCCAAAAAGGACATTTGGACCTCATTGTAGATATTTATTGAAACGAACATTTATTTGAATAAATAATTCACATTTCTTTCATGAAAGATTAGTAATATTGGTCCACCTAGATTAGTTAATTCTGCTTGGAACACACACACACAGATGTAGCAAATAGGTAGTTAGAGCAGCACGTTTCGAGGACAGTGTCAATCAATTAGCTAATAATCAATGTACAATGCACAATCCTTTGGCGGTAAAGGGAGAAAATAGTCATGGCATCCCAGATCCCCGAATGCCAGTACATACATTCACACACACGACCAGCAAGCACATAACACCTCAAACACACACCATGAGCCGATAGTGCTAATCTTAAGAGCACACACATGCATAAATACAGCTGCAGTATTAGTATTAGTATTAGTATAGTTGTGCTCTCTCTATCGCTCACACACACACTTTTGTGGTTTATCTCCAGTAAATCTGGTCAAATAGAAGGGAGTTGACATAAGACTCCCAGTAAAGCAGAGCTGTAATGAAACCAGAGACAGTGGCAGCTGCTAAGCATGGCCATGAAAATACTCAACACTCACTGGTCCCAATCTGTTATAGGCAACACAATAAAGACACCGGCGTTCCATGACACTCTTTCACACAGACATAGACCTATATAGATCTACAGTATAGTGACCATGGAGAAAGGTTCTGGTCCAAACCGGATCAGAGTAGTGCAAGGAGGCAGTGTGGGTGGATAGACAGGAGTGGAGATCTGCTCGTGCTGCTTACGCACAAACCATAAGCAAGCCAAAACCGTAGTGACCAGGGAAGGCTGGGAGGGAGCACATTGTCTATTGTATATCTAGATGAAGAAGAGGAAGATGGAAAAAACACAGGACTGGAACACTTGTGGTCATGTATGGGAGGGGTGGGGAAAGAACTAAATCAAAAAGGGAAAAAGATAACTTTGGGAAATTTGCCCTGTCGTTTTGTTTCCCATGATCCATGTCGGGGTTATTCTGGCATACAGTAGGACAAGATGGGGGGAGGGGTGGGGGGGGGGTGGCAGGGATCGGATCCACGCACATACCTGACCAAGCAGCCGCACACACTCAGTGCTTTGTGCTGTGGCATGTTGGTACTGGAAGCCACCCGCGCTAAGCTTAAGTACTGCTACTTTCTACCTCTCCCCAGGCCGGAAATCTCCACGCTACCTTGGCAGGAGTCGCCAGAGTCCAGGGATGCGTGTGTCCACTCCCATTTAAAGAGACTACTTCTACTTATGAAAGACTTGAAATTCCCCAAGAAGTGGACACACACACACACACACACACAGAGTTATGATCTGATGAGATGAGGTTAGTCAAGCGGAAGAGAACAAGTATGCGTTAAATCAATCTTGTGTGCTGATTTCGATCAAGTGGGCAAGACCACAAAAGCCAAGGTAATGGACGAAGAAACAAGTGGCAAATATTTCCCTCTGGCACCATCTTGACAATATAAAAACATATGCAGTATGAAGTGGCAAATATCTGATGTCCTACTGTCATAATATTTTGTTTTTTCACAGTTCCTTTTTTCCCCTCCACTGTAGTGTAAGATATTATTTGAGGCATGGTGAATGTTGAGGCACAGAGAATGGTATTTTGGTATTTCCCGTCAGTGTATCAGTAGCTACAAAGACATCTCATATTATGACGTTGGTTTCACTGGTGTTTGGGAAGACCAATTACAATACTAATTGGTTTAAAACTAATATGTTGATATTTCATCATAAAAAAATAAATAAAAAAGTCTGTGTTGTGTATAATACACAAACTGGTGGCACACAAAATACAAATGTGTTTATTTTGCAATAACATGTGATGGACACAGTGGTGATACTCAATACTGGCATGTCAGTGTTAAATGAAACCTGACTGCTCTGTTAGATTGTGTGCGTGTGTGTGTGTGTGTGTGTGTTTGTGAGACTGTGTGCCCGCGCGCTTCTAGAAATGATTGATAGAACTGTATTTGTCCAGCATCATTTAATAGATTGCTGAAAGAAACATTTAGGCATGCAATTATCGCAGCCGCACACACTTTATTATTTTTGTGGGTAAGGGTATGTGCGTAGTATTTGCATGGACACACATAAGCAATATTTAGGCTCGAAGCTAGGACGGAGTCTTATTCGTCCATTATGGCAAGAAGAAAACAATAAAACACACACACACAC
>JAODUG010091979.1:0-32022 GCA_027564795.1 Aphredoderus sayanus | reverse complement strand
AATACAGAACCCCCTCATACACAAAGAGTAATGAAGGGTCTTTAAACGCATGTGCACACGCACACACACACACACACAAACACTACATGCATGCTTTAAATAAAATGTTTTATTATATTTTAACAATGGGCTTCGTGTTTTCATTGGGGTTTAATTCTATAAAGTTATATATCCAACATAGAGGTGGCCCTGAGCTACAGTAACCACTTGTATGCAGTGGCCATCATTGGTCAGCAAAGGTTGAGAGGGTGCTCTAAGGAACATACAATAATGTACCTTGAACTGAGAGTGTCATGCTTTTGGTTCAGCATGGGCACAACATAGACGGGACAGAAGGGCTTAAAGACTCGGGCAAGGCAGTGCTGTTGTAACAGGACACCAGTTCTTATTGTTTGCTCAAAGGAAAGGTATGTCGCTTCTGAGTCCACCCTATATACAACTGCCTGGTTCTGCCCCCACCCTTCTCCACCCTCACATACCGTCTATACCTATTGCCAACCTTTCTGAGTTATTCAGGATTTCCTGTTTATTTGGAAGTTTAATGTTAAAGATGTAAATGTAATCTCTCTCGCTCTTTCTCTTTCTCTTTCTCTTTCTCTAGCTCTCTCTCTCTTTCTCTGTATCTCTCTCTCTCTCTTTCTCTCACTCCCTCTTTCTCTCTCTGTCTCTCTGTCTGTCTCACTCTTAAGTTTAATATTTCTCTTACTTAGTTTCTCTTCCCCTTCTGTCCGCTCTGCTCCTCTTCTCTTCACCCCCATCACCTTTCACCCCGCCCTGAGCAGATGGTACGCTCTTCACCTCGTATGTCAAAGAATGAAGAGTGAATGGAGTGAAGGGAGAGTCCAGGATGGGCGATAGGTTTTAATAATGGTGCCATTAATGGGGGGTGGGGTGGTTGAGATGATATGACTATAACCCCAGGATTTAATCCTGATTTAATCCTGCTCCCCTCTATCTGAACCCACCCATTCATGGTGTAGGGACACTGGACAAAATCACATAACAGTAAGGTAACCACACAATGACAAATATTACTAATAAAGTCTTTATTTAGCCATGTTTGTCATGGTAACAGACCAGTGCAGGGCTTAACCCAGCCTTCACATTTATGTGTACGTGGGCGTGCACACATATATGTACATGTATGTGTGTGCAAGCTCAAAACACTATACATCACAAAAAAAACGATTTGCAACAATGAACGTTCTAGAAGGTAAATGCTCATACTCATTGCAGTGCCACAGCAGAGAGTAGCAAAGCAATTGGGAGAGCTCCAGAAGCAGGCTCGGCTAGCGTGTCAGGTACCTAGGGTAAGGTTACACGTAGGAGACACAATGAGCTCTAACGGGTGGACGGCATCTAAGGTGACAATTTAGAGACATGATAGTGCTTCTTCACTTCATGACAGGGATATGCATGCAAATACAAACATGGCAAAGTCAAGGCATATGTACATTTTATTTCTGTGCAATATATCAATATATTGATATTGTGAAATGACTCTATGTTGCATATATGCTGTGTTTTAAAGTAAAGTGGAGGATCAGGCTGGCTGTGGCCAGCGGGACGGAAGTCAGCTATTTCCTGCGACAGCTGAGGCGTATTGTCATGTTGCTTCTGTTGGTGGTGGAGGACTGACCCCACTGCCCCCCTACACACACACATACACAAAGACACACCCCCTGTTTTCAGCTGATTCCATCTCACATGGAGGTCAGCTGACAGGCATACCGCCCCCACCCACACACACACACACACCCCTTAACAGCCAAGTCACACATGCTTCAACAGCGAGTCTGCAACCACACACACATACATACTTGCACACACACACACACACACACACATGACTTTCAAATCATATTTTTTACCTTTTTTAGTTCCGGTTTGTCTCTAAATCAGCCGTCAGATGTTTCCTTTTGCACATTCATTTTTATTTCTCTGCTTTTATTTACCAATGCTTTTTTAAGCATTGGATAAACCCCAGTTAGCTTGAGCAAGTGTGACCACAGTTTTCTGCTGTTGGTCATATCATATTTGTTTTAACTTATTTAAACGTTTGATGCCCGCATATAAAACATAGAAACTATTCTGGCTGTGAATCGAGTTCTTTACCACCAAAATAGATTAATCTGTCACTTACCCCACTGGAGCCTGTTGGAGATTGCACATTCTAGTTATTGTACAGCAACAGTGGTTTAGTGATCTGTCACATACAACAAAGTTTATTTTGTAACCCAGACAGTTTTGTTTTGTAATAAAAATGTTCACCAATGTGACATTAGAATGTATTTACTCCTTCACAACCAAGGGTCCTTTTGCCTTTCTCTTTAAAGTGGCTCAAATTGACTTGATGTCAAGCTAAATACACCAGGATTTCTGACCAAAATAAATGCTTTGTAGGCCTCACACACACGCTTACATGCGCCAGACCGCATACGAAAACAAAGAACAGAGGAGCTTGCATTACAACACACACAGAGGGCGTGCATCATTCTCTGCTCAGGAATATTACTCCACTATATCTTCCCATAGGAAATAGTTGTTTGCAGGTCACCTAGATCACCTTTAAGGTGACCTGTGTGACCTGTGCATCTGTTCCACAGATATATGTTGGGTAACGGCGTGAAGCGCAAGCTGGACCAGGACGGTGATGGGCTGGAGGGGGACAGGGTGCTGCTGGGGTGTCCCAGGGCGTCCTACAGCCTGCAGCGGCAGACAGTTCTCAACATGTCCCTGATGAAGCTGTACGGGCCGCGCTCCGGGGCCCAGCTGGGCCTACAGCGCCGGGTGCTCATCAACAACGTCATTCGCCGCATCCACAACGACTTCCGGCAGGAGGGAGGTCTCCGCACCATCCTCTTCTCCGTCACCACAGCAACGCCTGGTGCCGGGGCCGGGGAGGCGCAGCTCTCTCCGCTGCCCCCTGGGCCCTCGCTGGGCCTCCCCTGCTTGACCCCTGCCTCGCTCCTGGAGGATGACCCCCCGCTGCTCTTCTCCCTGCCGGGCTCCCTGAGGCCTCCTGCCTCCCCCTCGTCACGCGACAGCTTCTCCACCGCCCTGGAGGAGATTGAGGAGCTGTGTTCCTCCTCTTCCTCGCCTCCTCCAGCTCCGCCACTGTTTACGCACATGACCTTGAAAGAGCAGGTGCAGGGCGAAGGAGAGCAGGAGGAGGAGGAGGTGGAGGCGAAGATGGTGAAATCTCTACTGGTACCTCCCCCTCCTCTGCCTCCTTCCCCCAGCATCACAGACCCCTTGTCATGCCACCCCCCGCCAGCAGGGGGACTCCTAACAGATTTTGCACTGGAAGACGTGCTTTTCACAGACATCGACACCTCCATGTATGACTTAAGCCCCTGCAGCCCCACACCCAGCAAAATGGCCGACGACCTGGTCAGGACGATCTCTAGCTATGGAGGTGCTGCTGTAGGGAGCTCTCAGAACCAGCCTTTCAGAATGGACTTGGCTGAGCTGGACCACATTATGGAGGTGCTGGTGGGCTCCTGAAGGAGGCAGCAGAGACCATACAGATAAGTGGGGAGGGTACTCTGTTGAGCTTGTTTGTACATCTTGAGATGATGAGCCCATCATACAGTAACTCATGTACAAACATAGGACTCAATTCAAAGGTAATGCAGTTACAAAGCACAGTAGAAGTACAATGCGGATTTGGCATAAATCTGTTGTACTTGCATTGTTTTATCAGTTAGATTACTAGGACTCTTCAATAGGTTAGTTCCAGGTTACACCAAACAGGAGTCAGGCCTTATTTTTGTGTGCTTTTTTTTTGCATTTTTCTATGGTTGTCTGGGAATTATCAGAAATATAAGACACCACTAGACGTACCTACTATTCTTGCATTACTTTCATTACTGTATTGACTTGCAGAAAATACAGTGCAGTGCCTTTGTCCCATGTTTCTGCAATTTCCTAATACACTTCAGACAACAAAGCAATAGAAATGAAAAGTTACCTTATATATCAATGTCACATGATATACAATACTATAAATGGAGTCGAAAGTCAGAAAAAGCCAAACTACAGTATTTACAAAGTCACAGTATGTTTAGGGTTCATTTTAAATTATTGTTCAAGGGCATTCTCAACTGGCCACAACTAGACTAGGCCAACTTTTGCAAAGGTGAACTTCTAGATACAAACTCGAGGAAAGGTTGGTATCCCCTAATTTTGGGATGCTGATTACAACTAATTTGTTTGCCAAGCATAAATATGCTTTTAACGCCTGCTAATTGGCATAATTGTGCATAACACCAGGACAAATTGGATATTTAGGATTGAAATTTCTTAGTCTTAACTCATCAGCACTTTTGCCACACAGCAAATGCTTGTTGATTATTAAGTATATCAAGCTGTTTTTAAACATACATACATATATGTATAAATGTTTTATTCAGTATTTGCTTTTATTATGAAACGGTTTATGGTAATGTGGCTAAATGTCACCTAAACAACGAAGTCAAGTGGAAATAGCATACAGGTATTTCCTATATCCACCATAATGTGGAGGTGACGTGTGATTTTATTTATTTTGTATTTTTTCATTATTGTTAGGCCAACAACTTTTACTGAAAGATCACAAAAGCTGACAATGCAAATAGAAATGTTTTCATGTTTTAGCTTAAAAGTGGCAATATAGGTTAGTTTTTGTATAAATATTAGTGATATCATACTTAGTTTTAGATTTCTATGGAATCTGATACAAAGAAAAAAAACTGAATAAGCCTCTCTTCCATGTTATTATGCTAATTAGCAGGCTTTAATAGCAAATAATGCATACATTTTTGTAATCAGCACCCCACAATTAGGGAAAATACAGTCTGCTTACTAACTTTTCCCCACGGTTGCCGCTAGAATGTTTTCTACAGGCTTTTTGTAAACTTTGACCTATGTCTATTGACTTAGTTATGGAATGTCATGGTAGGCGGTATTGTCTAAGGGCAGATTTTAGAAATACATTTTTGTCATTGTATCCCATGTAGTTTAAATTAAATTTGGATTATTATTATAATTTTTTATTTCGGCACTTCATTATTAATGGGTCTAGCGTTAACTTAAATAGCTATAGAGTTTCTAGATAAAAGTTATCAGCTTAGTTAGGTTGTTTTCTCTGCTTGGTCCAGTTCAGAGGAACATACACTCATCAAATACACATGAAATGCTTTGAATGGTCTATCTTTGACTAAGTTATTTATAACTTCTGAGCTCTGTCGAAATATTTATTACTATGACACTAATATTTTATTTGTATAGATAATAAAATGTATTCTGTTAAAGAATCATTTCACCCTTTTAAGTTATAATGTTTTCAGAAACTAGGAGATAAATTATCTTTTTTTTATTTTTATAAAAACAACCTACAAGTAATTTTTGGTGGAAGTACTGGAAATGTACATTACATCATAGTGGCTGGATTTCATCATAGTATGTGTGTTGTGTGCGTGTGTGTGTGTGAGAAAGAGAGAGAAAGAGAGAGAGAGAGAGAGAGAGAGAGAGAGAGAGAGATAATATAGAAAGGTTTTTTTGATTATTTGGACCCTATTCATCACCAGGTGAACAACTGTCCAATGTGAGGTCCTCCTTATTGATTCAAGCGCTTCATTCAATCAAGCAAAATATAATCCCATTGAAGTAATATGAATCTAGAATTAAGTTTATTTTATTTATTTATTTATTTGTAATGGCTCCTTAACTGAGAGAACATACCTAGCATATTTATATGCAAACACTGTCATTCAGAATATTCCAAATGTCAATATTCTGAATAACAATGGGGTGTACAGATTCAAAGGTTTACAATTGCTCACATTCCAGTGTTATTCAGCTAATTAAGCACATATTCTGAATAGTAGTGGAATGCACCTCTAAATTTATAGTTATTGTTGCCCAGCATTCAGCTAACCGATTAGCAGAATTCATCCAGTAGATTTAATTTTGAAAATAATTCTTAAACATTTTTACCATAATTACTCCTGAGACCCAGCCCACTGACTTGTGTCCTCTGTAATAGACATTTGTTTCACATGCACCTCCTTTGATAGTTTTTCACTTCTCTATCAATCCCTGATGTGTTGGGCTTTCTAGTGATATGTCTTGGGATGGGATGTGGGGAACTTTTTCTTGCCATCCAAAATTGCCGTCAAAGGCTCTATGACGGCAATTTTGGCCTTGCTATATTTTTGGAAGAGGAGAGGTACTTCAAATATTGTTTATCTATAGGATTTTTTACTACAATGATCATATATGTTCTTGTTTATTAAAATGTCAGGAAGTATATATTTATCTCTGAAAGAAGTTAAATGATTTGTGTTTTAATAGTCAATTATAGTAAACACCAAGACCATCTTAATGTACTTAATGACACCACGTTGTTGTAGGAGAAGTTATTGAAGCAGAAAGAGTTCTTTACCAGATAGTTGAGGGAATATTTGGACTATTTTTACAGTAAATGGATAATTATATGTAATACCCATAAGCCAACCAACCCCTACTGGCAAAAAGTTCTTTGTTTCTCCAAATGATCTGATACTGGCCCTGGAGTTTGAAGTAGGCCGACATTCATGGGCCAATGTTTGGCATTTGATCAGCAGCAGCAGTCCAGCATGGTTGAATCTGTTATCTAATTTGTTATCTAATTTGTCTTATCTGAGAGTATAGTTGGGCGGAGCAAGGCTAATTTAATGGTGCTGTAGGAAAAAATTTTAGAGCTATAAATTGAGCGTAATTAGTTAAAAATTGCATAGACATCCATTAGCTATCACTGAGTCAAATGCTCTGTGAAATGGATTTTCTCCATGGTTGAAAGCCCCTAACTCTGTCTAAGTCTATTTTGATTTTACCAGCTAAAGATTCTGACCAAGCAGGACCTCTTTTTCCTGATTAATCTGGCAAATCTACCTTGCCTTTCATGAATGTGCACAAACATCATGTGCACAACATGAATGTGCACAAATATCTATAACAGGTCTGTCAATGTGCTTTGCAATGGCAGACCAACAGTCTCCAGATGGAGAGAGCAGTATGTATGGAGGGGTGGGTTTTTGGGTTGCTGATTAACAAAATCTCTTTACTTCTGTGTTAGATAGTTGTCGTCTAAACACTCAGATCTTATCTACAGCAGCTGTAATATCATTCTACAGCCATGATTGTTATAATTTTTTATCTTTTAAATTTGGCTGTCTTTTCACACTAACATGGTCATTTGGTCCACCAGAGTGGACATTCTCTAAAATTAAGAATAACACAAAATAGGTAGGAAATCACACAACAAAAAATGAAGGACGCCTTTTTTCCTTGGTTCCCAGGAGGCCTTGATTTGTTTTTAGCATTTTTATCTAATAATAAATAATTGACTGACAATATTTTATTGTTTTGCAACAATAACTATAATGATTGAGCCAAATGTAGGACCTCAAAGGGATACTTTACCTGGTGAAGGATTGATTGAATGGAGAAGAGACAGACACTTTGAAAACAAATATTCAGCTTTGTGTTCTGTGATGTGACTTTATCAGTCTGGAGTGTGTGCATTGGACATTAGAGGGATATAGTGGGTGGTTGGATAGTCATGTGCACTCATTTTGTCATGAATTGTGCTCCATGGCTGAGCTTTAATCTGTGCCTTGTTCTATGCAATAGATTACAATTTTGAACATAATATTCATCTAAAATGGTGCACCTCTTATGGGATTACACTTTTGTAATTTTATTTTGTAGAATAAATTAATTAAATAAGTGTCGTTGGCTGTCACTTCTTCCCACATTGTGTGTGTGTGTGTGTATATATATATATATATATATATATATATATATATATATATATATATATATGTATAAGTAGTATAAGTAGAGGATGTGCAGATGTGATTCTATAGGTTTGACAAGCAATCAAAAGCCAGCTTTAGAAAGAGAAGACAAAGCAAAACTATCTCTTAAATTACTTTAATTTCTTGTGTACAATAAAAGTAAAATTTACACACTTAAAGTCTCAAAAGAACCCGGGCATGCATGTTAACCTTTTGATAGGCTCTTCAAGATATTCTGTTTTTTCCATAGGAATTTTCCCATACATTTTACAGTCCATAGTTTAACTGTACAGTCAAAAGCCACAGTGAACTATGATTACATCCATTTCATCTTTACAATGTGCAAAATCCTCCTGGGGTGGGGATGGGGTGTCAGGGCTGACAAAAACAAAAAGGTGATCATAGCACTTCAGTAGAAAACAGTATACATAAGCAAAAACTTGGTCCCTTTATTCCCTTGTGATACGAGTCAACCTTCATTGCTAGAGAATAGTTAAGACTTTCAGTGGTTAAAATTTTTGTTTTTCATTGTCACTACAATTATCATTTTTAGCACTGCTTTCATACAAATACATACATACATACACACAAAGACACACATACATACACACACACAAAGACAGACACACACACACACACACACAAAGACATACATATACACACACACACACATAGCAGGCAGTGTGGTTTCAAGTTTATATATCTATATATTATGTATATAAATGCATTTATTTATACAGTATATTCCACCTTACTTTCGTTAGACCCTTGCTCAAAAATAAACAAAAGAAAAACAAAACCCATCAGCCAGTGTTTCTTTCACAGATATGGACACACTCCCACCACAGAGAACCATAAAATCATCTTCAAGAAATAATCAGCATTAAAACAAACAAAACAAAAAAGGGAAACTAGACTACTCCTCCCTGATAATGTACATGTTGATTCTCCTAAACATAAAAGGAGATCTTTCCTACAAACATTCTACTATAAATTAAAAGCTCTATAAATTACCATCCAGCGCTACGTTATTCTGGTATGTGCAGATCATCCACTATCACCCACCCCTCTGCCCTGCTGTTAGCCATCTCAGATGACAATGATTAGATGCTACCATTGATTAAGAAAAAAAGAAAAGAGGCTCATATAAAAAGACAAAAGGGGCAGGGATGCAGGCCTCAGCTAGGACAGCGCACGACAAAACAAACCAAAACAAAACACTAGCTTGACATGGAGAGTGGGAATGGGTGTGGCCAAGTCACTCAGAAATGGCCTGGGAACAGCCCAGAGGGGTCAGTGTGGTGGGGAACATCAGGACCTTGGCCTGCATAAAAGACAGGTCTGGCAGGGCTGCGATGACCTTGGCTGCTTCCTCACTCAGGTTCTCCTCCTTCCTCGGTTTCCTGGGGGTGGAAAGGCCATGAGAAAATGATACAGTGCACCAGGAAACCAACCGTCCTGGCACTAGATCTGCGACCCCTGACCTTGTGGACGTGCTGGTCTTCTCCATAGTGGACATCAGGCGGGCGAAGGCATCTGCCACACGACTGCCAGAGCTGCTGGGGTCCAACTTGGCCGTGGTCAACTCGTATAACTCTGGATCCACTCCTAGACAGACAGTCACATCTTATTGAGAAAGCCTCACAATATATTCACTAAAACCCTGACTGATGTCCATGCATTTTCCACACCCCACCGAGATCAAAACGGTAATTCTTTCTTCCCCTACAGACAAGGATTGGATGGGAAATAGAGAGAAGAGTTAAAATAAATAAATAAAAAATGATATATAATAATAATAAACACACACACACACACATTAAACACAGAAAGAGAAGGCGCGAAGACGAGAACCCCCTAATGCTGCTGACCTGGTATGGAGGGCGTGCTGGCACAGCCTGAATCCTCCACGGGGCCAAAGAAATCCAGGTTTAACAGTGAGGAGCCTCCACTGGCTGCACAGCAGGGGCGGCCAAGGTTAAACACAGGAGAGAGAGAGGGGCAAGAAAGCAACCAGAGACATGCATCTACATCTGTGGTCAGTCAAACTGAAAAAGCAACTAAAGAAATGTTAATAAACTAGCTGAGGCTTCGGAATAAAAAAATTACTAAAAAGTGTTAGGCTCAGAGAAGGTGAAAAAGTTCTTCAATATGAGGACACCATCTAACAGTTTTACAGATCAAAGCAACAAGAGGAGACCCAATGTGTAATTCCATTTAAATTATATAAATAGGGATTACACACAGATATATATATATATACACACTCACACCCCTTTAAAAAAAAAAGTCCAGCTAAAATGCTTTATAACCAGTGTTGATCTACTGTATCAGCAAGGACTGACAGGCAATCAAAAATAGTTTGATTGTATCAAACTACGGGGGAGAGGGTTGCATGTAAAAGAGGGCAGTCAGTAGAAGCCTTGGTGTTTGAGAACTGATTTGAATTCTCTGACTGATATGAAAGCTAGCAGCGTCAGCAAGTAGTTAGCAGTGAAAGTTAAAAAACAGGCAGAAGCAAGTCAGGTTGTGTACCACATGAAGAGTGTTTGGGGAGGAGCACATAGAGGGATTAAGGGAGGGGGAAAGGAAAGGTATGCGTGGGTGGGAGGCCGTGGGTGGGGGCGGACCTACCGTCCAGAGGGTTTGTAAGGCCACTGCTGCTCCAGTCGAACTGGACGGGTGGGAGCGCCTCCTGCTGGACCAGCCGGGGAAGAACAAGTAGGGGAAAGAACAGAAGAGAAGGAAAGGAGACCCATTGAATGAAGTCATACATGCACACACCAGACAATTTACAAAAAGTAAAAATAAAGTAAAAATACAGCAGGGCTAAAGCAGCAAGCTTTACATTTGTTATGTTGTTTTTGCTCCTGATTACATTGCGTGTTTCCTTCTGGTTGAGGAACTGCAGTCTGTTCAATGGGTATTCTATCTACCCAAAGGAGATACACAGCTTGTTTTGCTGTATCCATGTCTATCATGATTCTGTTATTTTTGTTAGAACACTATGGCTATAAAAACAGTGTACTATTTGGTGTTTGTAACTGTGAAACTCAAGTCTATTGTGTAGAAGCAGTGTCCACTAGATGTCTTAAGTATGACATCAGAATCAAGTGACTGTCAGTGAGGTGGTAGTGGAGTCCCACCTGGGCTGTGTCAGTGTTACAGGGGATTTTTTCTGGGCCCACTGGAGGTGCTTGTGCTATGGAGGCGATCATCTCTGCGGCAGAGATGGGCTTCACAGGCTCTTTGGTGGGTTCCAACATGCCCTACCAGACAAAGTCAGGGGTGAAGTCAAGAACAGGTGGCTGGTGTGCCGTGTGTGTCTGTGGTTTAATGACGACTGAATGTTCTCCCTACAGAAAGCTAGGAACCAAGCATGTCTGTGGTCTGTTGATCCACATTTGAGGAATCATCAGTTGACGACTCACCAGGCTGGCAGCATACATAGGGACAATGACAGGCTGTTTCTTTTGTCCTGTGAACAGCTGTGGAGGACAGAGCAGTGGGACGTTTTAACTACCAAATCATGTCCTAAACTGGTGAACTATCCTAAGCTACTTTCACAACAATCAATAGTGTATTTTATTTCATATTTTGAATAAAATACAAATCATATATTTTTTTGTATTAGATTCTCAAAAGGTGGTTTGCACCATTTCTGATTATGATTTAAGCAGAATTACTTACCCAGTATAAAATTCATAATGTGAAAATTTTAATTGAACAACTTCACATTTCAGGCGAGGTACAAATGGAAAGAAATCTTTACCTGGGCTATCAAAAATTTAGCAGTGTGAATAGACAACCCTTTAAGAGTGAATGGTACCATCTGTATTGTGCCAGCAGAAGCAGCTTTAGCTGTTACATTGTCGACGGAGCGTAAAGAACTTACAATGTTCCGGATGTCGATGCCAAGGGAGCAAAGTAGTGTCTTGTTGCTATGAGAACCTCCCCATTGGTGCCTAAGGCCAAAGGCCTCGTGGATGTCTTGAAGCTGTCTCCACACATTGTGCCTCAAAGACCTGCACAAGAGGAAGGAACGTGTTTAGCTAGCCTAAAAAATAAAATAAAAAACATTAATAATTTGTCTTTTCTTTTCATTAGATCAAAACAGGGCTGGATTATGTTTAATTTTAGTTTACAGAAAAATTTATATTTTTTAATTACCCATAAAAAAAAAAAAAGAAACACAAGAACGGTTGAATTTAACCACTTATAAATATTTTGCCCACTTTATCAAGGACACAGGTGATCATTTTAATGTACATGAAAAAATACAAATGGTAGGTAGATAAATGTACACATGTTGTTCTATCACCCAGGGAGAGTTAACGTTTTTTTTTATAAAACAAATGATGGAAGGACATCACAATTTGCAGGTGAAACAGCAGGCTACTGCTACACCATCTTGAGATGACTTAAGACCACATCTATTAATCTTGTCAATGTAAATGGCCTGAACGAAACCATGAGAGTGGAAGAGGAAGCCCTGACTCACCGGTTATCTGCTGACCTCTTCGCCTCCTCCTGTGCCAGCTGGAAGCTCTCCTCTGGAGGTTCTAGTAACACCTTCAGGGGCAAGACCTCTTGGCTCACCTGTGTGACAGAGGCCTCCGGGAAGCTGTGTTGAAACAGTCTCTCCAGTCGGCTCCATAGCTCCACCTGTTGGAATAAGGCAGTGTAGCATGTATGTTACCTTTTTATGTTAATAGCACAATTCACAGGAACACAGCCTTAAGTTGAAACCACATAAATGGTAGCCACAGGCATTAGGGTCCAATCTATTTAACCCTCCCGCTGTCCTAAGATTTTCAGCAGACTACCGGCAGAGGGAGCCAACCGCAGAATGTCATATGTCCATAGGACAGCGGGAGGGTTGTGATGTGGCTGACATTGACATAGCATTTAATGTGTTAATATACCTCAATCTGATAAGACATCTCCTCTGCACATAACTACACTAAAAAGCCAGTGCGTGGTTTTTCAAAGACTAGAATCTGTTAGTTAGTTACCTTAAGTGTAGTGTATTGTGCAAGACAAATGTTTCATTTTCTGTAACTTATTTTACAGTCACAATCCACAGAGAAGTGTAAACAACATTAACAACATGCATCCCACACTTTATACAACTGCAGAAAAGGTTTCTAAATACAGCACGTCTCACAGGGGTTACACAGGGGACTTACTGAGTGAGTATCTGCCCTGTGAGACTGGTTGGATGAAGAAACAGGGGCACTCACAGGTGTGACCTCATGCCACTCTTCCTCCTCCTCCTCCTCCTCCTCCACCCCCACCACCTCCACCTCCTTCTCCTTATTGCCCAGGGGAGGAGCGCATTCATGCTCCTGGTTGAATGCTGCCCAGGACTCTACTTCCACCTGGCCTTGCTCTGGCTGCTCAAAGGCACTCCACCCTGCCACATCTTCTGCTTCTACAGCTGAGCTGAAATTGCCAAAACTGTCGCTGCCAGGGAAATCTGCAAACCTGCCCCCTTCCTGAACCTCTGTTTCATCAGTGTGAAACTTTGGGACATCAAAATCACCAAAGTCATCATCGTCTTCAATGACGATATCCTCCTCCCCCTCTTGTGCAGGGATGAAGCTGTCGGAGTGGCTCTGCTCCTGGCCAAAGTCCTGCCCGCTGAAGGAGCCCGCGTCGCCAAAGTCCCCAAAGTCCTCGTCGTCCGCCACCTGGCTGTGGTCTGTGGGCACGGTGCAGTCCTCCTGGAGTGCAGGGGAGGGCACCGAACCAGTGGTGCTCATGTCCCCAAACTCCTCCAGGGCATCAGTGGACAGTGGACGGCCCAAAGACGTCTCCGTCTCGGTTTCCGTCTCCGTCTCGGAACCCTTCCCGTCCAGCTGCGGCTCCTCGTGGTCTGGGATGGTGTCTGGTGAGAGGTCAGTGTCTCCGCTTACTGCTGCATCCTCCCAGTCATCCCCGGGGAGCCCGTTGGGGAGGTGTATTACGTTAGTGCAAGCTGCTGGTGGCCCCAAGTGCTCACGTGCCAGGGCTGGGGCCCTTTGTGTAGCATCAGTGTTACTCTGAGAGCCCTTGTCCCTGTCAGCCAGGCCAACAGGGGCCTCAGCAGACTGACATACAGACTCGGGGAGGGGAACGCAGTCTCCAGTTCTGTATGTGTCCCTAACATAGAGCTCTGAAGTCTTTAGCTGGTCTAGGATACAGTGCTCTTGACAGGTGCCCTCTGCAAGCCAGCTGCCTCCATCTTGACTGTCCAGACCCTCCCCTGTGTCGTTCTCCTGGCACACATGTCCTTCAGGGTTGCAGAAAGACTCGAAGTCTGCAAAATTGTCCTTTGGGCTGCCAGGTAGGGCAGCTGTGTCCTCAGCAGAGGTTACTGTTTTACAGAGGTGAACAGGCGGGGACAGGCTTCCCTGAACTTTTAACGTTGCTTGCCCATTGGTTAGTGCCTCGTCACCCTCGCCATTGCATTCACATGGCAGGCTGCCAGCTTGAGTGTTGCTGAGCATCATTTTAGTGTCATGAGAAGTTCTATCTGTAGCACTGCCATTGCAGCCTCCTGGCACAGCACCATTGGCCCTTGAAGTCTCCTCCGTGGGACAGTGGGCTCCATTTGCCGAGCTGAGCTTTGAGAGGCCCACCACAACTCTGCTGTTAACGAGCTCGGGTGGAGAGGTGGCGGTCAAGGCCTGGGCCTGGTTGAACGTGGTGGGGGTGTCAAACTCGGTGAAGCTGACACTGTTGGCCAGGCCGGAAAAGCCACCAAAATCTCCAAATTCATCCTCCTCCTCAACACCATCCTCCATGGGGGGCGGAGAGGAGGAGTACATGCGGATCACATCTGGCTCCATGACTTTCAGGCAATCTCAGTTACACCAGGCTACACCTAGGAGAGTGAGAAAGATGGAACCAAGATCAATAACTGGAAGCCATGTGATGTTATCATAAAGATTATATAAAAATGTAATTAATTAAAAATTACACAATTTTTCCATTGTCCAATTTGATGTATTGTTTGATCGTAGATTTCATCACATTACAATGACCTTGCAGGTACCAAGCTGCTTTCATATTGTAGCAGGATGGCTACATTAGGTCAAAACATGCGGGTATTCTTATTAAATTGTTGTATAATAGTGTCTCTATTGTACAACAATCTAATAAGAATACCCGCATGTTTTGACCTAATGTAGCCATCCTGCTACAATATGAAAGCAGCTTGGTACCAGCAATCTGTACAGACATATGTATGACACCGATGAATTTAATGTTTTTTAATTGGAATTTAATGTTCTTAGCCAACTTACCAGTAATTAAGTTCAAATTAAACTTGAAAGGATGCATTCAACTCTAACAGACCCTTCTTTTGAGATTTAAGTAAGCAACTTACAAAAAGTAATCTCAGGGCAGCTACCTATGAGAGATATTTTATTAGTCCTTTCAGAAATTCAGTGTGCACCATTACAGCACTCAGCAGACAATCTACATCTACAATACCAGCAAAACCCATCAACCTGCAACAACAATCAAAACCTTCCATTATCAGAGTTAAAGACAGTATCACTAAGTGCTCTACACATTATGTAGATTACTAGTATTTGTATTAAGGAGCAACATCTATCCTGACATAAAGGGTTGTTTTTGTTTCCCAGTTTGTTTATTAATAGAATAATGGCAGGCATGAATGATCTGCGAGATTGGTTGGTTCAGGGGGATGACTGCACTGTATAGTCAATCTGATGGTAACAGATTAAAACACACTGAATAGGGAGTGCAATATGTCTAATAATTGCCTAACCTTGGTCTTTACAACAAGTCCTTTCTATCCACTTGACATACAGACCTATAGGTAGCTGTCCTGAGATTCAATTTTATACATCATTGTAACCATTTAGTTTTATACAACACATTTTAGTTCATTCACAAAATAGTAGTTTCAAGGATAAGGCATACAAAACCATCTATCAAATAACACATTTTAATATAATGAACTTAGTTAAATAGACTACTTCCTTTTTAAAAGGCAGCCCAATGTAATGTTAACGGCCTTTTTAGATCATACTGTAAGAACTGTATTCTCCATGACATTGTTCTGCCTTTAAACGGAACCAACTGACCTTGCAGTCTTCCGTAAAAGGAAACAGAAAACCTGTTTGCATACCCTGCCTGCAACTGGAGAAACGGGTGTCAACGAGAGGCTTGTTTGCATGGTTACCTTATCTCACAGAATGTTTTAACATTGTACACGTTATACTGAACTGATTTAAAAGATACACACTTTTTCAATAATAAAATAAATTAATAAAAATCCTAAGAAATGTGTACAAGTAGTAAGATGCTTATCTTAATCAAGTGTTTGTTTTCTGTCTACTAAATAACCAATACAACAGAGCATTGTAGGTCTTATTGGTTATTATTTAAGCTTAGTATGCTTTTTAATAATAATAATAATAATAATAATAATAATAATAATAATAATAATAATAAACTTTATATAAATACATGTATAATGTCAACAAAAAAAGAAAAACGTCAAGCAACTAGTTTTCTTAAATTGAAAGCAACAGACAAAATTATCATATAAATAAATATTGACATAGAAAGGTACATTTAAAATACTTAAGTTTGTATTAAACGTGTCAAGTTTTCTAGGGTCCTACAATAGTACAGTAACTTATAGGAAGAACTAGCATGCCAAAAGCTAGCACGATAACAAACTAGAGCACTGTACCTACAGTACTGTTAGGTGTTCAGTTGACTAACGCGCGTATATGGCATTTATACCATATGGTAATTACATCTAATGTACATGTGATCTAAACAACAACAACAAATTAACAACAGCGAGCTAATAATTAGGCCAAACCACTTTATAATACCAACGTTAGCTAATATCGCACCATTAGCCTAGCCATTACCACTACTGTACAGTACTTGAAACCATACCGAGTTGTTATTTAGACTCTTGTTCTCATTTTGGAAAGGTGGTAAAAAGCTGATCTGAAAACAGCGATGTCTAATCTTAATAAATATATTGCTTAACAAAACAAAAGCCATCGGTTACAAGTAGGTGACATGTCAGCTGTTTCACTTAGCTATCTGCGTAGCTAACCAACATTCACACCGACAGACTGCACTTCAGCTAGCAAGCAGTTAGCTTCTGTTTGCATCCGGGATGGTTGGCAGTAGTTTGTTGCACAAGAAAATATCTGAACCCACCTTATGATTTTGACTGTTATTTCCATGACTCAGTTACAGTGAGTATTTTTCCATGATCTGTAACTCGAAAGCAACAACAACGAAGGAAACGGCGACTCCTCCTGAAGACAAAGTAGAGTTGACTCAGCCGGCTGATCCTACTTTGGCCCGCCCGCTCGCCTGAATCATACCCATCATGCATTGCAAGTTTATCTGTCAGAAGGGTGTGGATGTGGATCACATGTGCATACTAAACCATCAAAAGTTCCCACAAATACATAAATTCACTATGGTACAAACATATACACTGAATGGTATGCTACATAGTACATAGTACATACATATACACTGAACTTATGGAAGGCTGGTCACAGAAGGATAACGAGTAGGCTACAAGTCATATACACTAGTATTGTAGATAAGTATATGATCCTATCTTTATTAGGGTTAGACATGTTGATGGTGCAACAGCAGAGCATCTTAATGGCATAACACATTATGGTAACATATTTAGTAGCAGCTGCATTCACCACACAAGCATTACATGTGATATTCACAAAAATCTCAAATCCCAGCTAAATTGATTGTGATAGTTATGAAAAGGGCAATTAATCAGTTATCAAATTACAACTATGATATACGTGGTATTCATTGATGAACCTGTCAATACCAACAGACATTTTCACAAATTGCATTAGAAAAATATGTTATTGTCGAGTCCATTAAGTCAACCAAGTTTAGTAATCTTCAGATTCCCAGTAATCCATAATGTATCGATGTTCGTGAGGGAAGGCACTCTGTGGTAATAGTCAAATAGCTGCTGTCCATCTACATGTAACCGAAAGCGACTTTGCTCACAATAAATCTCGATCTGAGGAAAATATTATGTAAATGTTTCATTACTGTTATTCATATACATATTTTACATTGTTAAATGATACAGAACCTGGTCAAATACACTTATTTTTTGTTGAATGCTGGGCTGGGAAAAGCCTATGTTTTCAACAAACATGCTTATGATTCAAACAGCTCACACAGAATTATTTGTCAACTGCTCACTTCGGGTTCATCGAGTTTTAATTTCAGCAACCATTAGCACCCAGTTATGAGAACAAGAATTATATAGTTAATGTTCAAGTAGTAAATAACAAATGTTATTACATATTATATATTACTGGTTGAAAAACCTGTCATTATTACAATGTGGAGCTCACATTTACTGTACATTATGTTATTAGTAATAGCAAAAACCCTCGTCCTGTTAAGAATCATTATAATAATTGGACACGTCATATGCATGTGTACCTTAAATGGCTGATCCCTAATGAAAGGGAAGAAAGGAATAGTTGTTTCAATGTCACTCCAGGTACCTGACACACAGGCCCGTCGTAGTACTTGACGGTCCTTGAAACGAACACCAAGCTCCAGTGCCACATCAGAGGGAGGCTGCTTTGATGTGCCACAACCACAAGACAAGCCAATGTAGAACCTAGGATTAAGACAAAAAAGGAAAGATTGTACAACAGGTGAACATTATTTCCCACATTTCTCAACCATATAGGCCTACTGTATAAATTATATATTTAACGTATAGTAATTTCTATAGCACATTAATTCCCACTATAAATGCATTAAAGTTCTCGCCATCCAAGTAAAAGGTACACTATAAGCTATACCTGTCTGCCTGAGAATCCACAACACCCATTACCATGATTTTCTTCCCTATCTGCATTCCACCAGTGATGTTGCCTCTGAAAGGTACTCTCTACAGACAAGAAAGCATAAGTTCATCACTAATTTTAAGTTCCTTATAGTTCCATTATATAATGAGACTTTGTAAGAATTATTGCATAATAATGAAGGACACAGCTAGTCATATGTTGTCCAATCACAGACATACAGGGTTCTGTCACCAAATGTGGAGTCAAACGGTCAAATCAATGAAAATAAATAAGTGATGTCCTATTCCCAGGGTCTGGGTGCAGGGTACCCAGGGCCTGGTGCCAGGTCCTATAAATCTCTGACATTAACAAACCAAGTTCACCTTTATTTCACACAGCCACAGTACGTGCTGCTTGGGTTAGTTATTCAGATCTTCGAGTTTCCACCTTTCTGTGTCGCCTCATAAGTAGGGTCATTCTGACTCTTTCACCAATAAACTTAATCTTGTGAAATCCATCTTGCTTTATTCCATAGCTCGCAGTTCCATACTTACCATTTTCTCATATCCTGTAATTTCAGCCATTTTAACATGTAGAAAAAAAATCACAATGTGTAATATGTATGGGATCTCTCGGCCGTTTTGTTAGAAATAGCCTCTTCCTGGAACGACGCGTAGCCTACTGCTGGAATTCGACAGTTGTCAGCATTCCTACTCAGTTTATGGAATGCAGGTCCCGTCTATCTGGCGTTAGAAGTAGGTAGTTAGTCAACTTAAACAAAATCACTAGTGTTACACCCAAGTGATTGATGTTTTCAATCTACATTGTATCAGTTTTAGAAACACTTGCAATACACTTTCTAAACTATTTTGAAAACTTTTGTAAACAAAGTGCCTACTAATTTGAGCAGATTATAGACACCAACCGGTATTCGGAGTCGATTTGGTGACTAGGACCGCGTTCAATATCTCGCGATGTAGTAGTAGGCTACATTAATAAAAGTATCCTAATGCCTTACAGTTTTACTTCGCAAAGCTCGCTTCCGCATGACTAGTCACGTGACCAAACAGTTTATCATGGCGGACGTCGAAACGACAAAATCTCTGACCGGGCTTTTAAATGGAATAGCTCAAAAAGTATATTATAATAACACAGATATCACCGAGGAGCTGCTAAAAAATGAACTATATCCTGATCTACCGCAGGAGGAGTTTAACGCCTTGCACGAGAAAATGAGTGGACTTGTAAAGGTAACGGGTGTCAGTGTATTGTACCATACTGTAACTAGCCTACAGTACTGGACTGTGTATAGTACAGTACATAGTAGTGTAACAGTACAGTACTGTGATCGAGTTAATTTGAATGCAAACGAACGGCATAACCAGAAATATTGTCTGAATGTTATTAACGTTAAGCCTGGTTAGGTATTTAAAGAATCAGAACACTTTTGCCCTCTTCCTGCTTTAATAACTTAAGAATAGGCTGCAGTACTTTAGCCTAACAGTAGCCTCCTGTGCCAATACGGTACTGTACAGTAGTACTATATGTGTTATGTATGTGCTATATGTACTATAGTGTACTGTACTATAGTACGCATACAGTACAGATACAAATGTTTAGACAGCAGTTATATCATGGCAGTATAACCAAAATAAATTTACAATTATATTTATATAGTCTTCTTTCTTATATGATAATGGTTTTACGCAGCATGTTGCCTTATCGGTTGTCTGCTTGTGTCATTCTTACTATAGTCAACAGGGGGCAGCACTAACATACAGCAATCAGGTGCTGTGTCAGATTTGCTAGTTTTTGATACATTATACTTGTTAGGTTGTTTTGTCTTGCTTTTTTTATAGTATACATTACTAACCTAACATTTTAAATGCAGCAGCATTGACAATGTTGCAGTGTACACATTTTAATGATGAAATAAAAGTAGCCTACTAAAAAAGTTTAACACAGACACACAAACAAAATGCACTGCCTGTCAGGGTGAATGTTGGACTTCACTGTTGCTGTAGTCCACTCATGAGTCTTTCATATTGAGCTCTTAAACATTCCCTCTCCCAGTCCATCGCCACAGCAGACATGGATCATGGGCAGCTGGAGGCCTACCTCACTGCCCAGACCAGGAAGCAGGGCGGAGCTGGGGTGAGCGCAGAACAGGCTGCAGCCCTCTCCCGCTTCTGGAAGAGCCAGAGGGTCCGGGTGAAGGAGAGCCTTGTGGCACAGAGCCGCTGGGAGCCGGAGCTCAGGAATCTGACCTGGCGGGTAGACCTGCAGACCTCAGGGAGTCAGGCAGAAGCAGCCCACAGTGGCCCTGTGGCCCTGGTGGAGCTTGAACTGGGCAGGCCTGAACAGGTGAGACCTTGTATCTTGAAATTGTACCTTTTATTTAATCAAGGAAGCTGTTGAGGTATAGATCTCACAACAACATTTTAATCAGCAGAGTGCAACACAGCCCACTGACATCAAAGCACACCTCCGTGTCTATATCTGCACTGCTCAGGCTATCCTGCGGTCACTGGTATTGTTTCTCCATTGTCTCAATTGTCCCACGTGGCTTTGACTCATAGGCAGTGCTATTAAATGTTCATTACCTTGTAGTGTAGACAAGTGTGAGCTGTGATAATCCCCTTAAATGCCAAGTGAATCAATTTAAGGTCAATAACAGTATTTGATTACATTTACAGCCAATGTATGAAATATACTGTAAATGGGTATCTTTAATTTTAATTTGATCTTTAATTATTTTTTTATTTTTTTAACAGGCAGGCATCACCTGTCTAGTTATTCAGCAGATTATAGCATGTGTTTATACATGCGCTTGGTGACATTAAAGTTGGCTCATCCTCCAGCAGTTTGCCTGTACTCTTCTCCCTCAGGTCTTTTATGATAATCTGAGATGTAGGTCAGCAGACTAGAGCAGAACACCTGTGGTATGCTCTGGTATTTTCAGTGTTAATAATAACCCAGTGTATCTCAGGGATGCAGAGGTGGGCAAGGGTAGGACTTGACTTTCAATGCCCTTAACAATTGTGGGTACATATCTCTCCATAGAAATACCAGGGTTTAAGATTAACCACTTTAGCAACACAATTTCGGCCAAATATTTTAAAATATCCAGATAAATGCATTCGGTCAACATGATCAATGGTGGTGCAGTGTTTAGCACTGCTCAACATTTCCATTGAGCTGTGGCTAATTGCTTAACATGTACAATGTTACAGTGAGACTCTAGTGATAGTCCTCAAGCAGAAAGAAGGTAGGGGTGGGGGGAAAGGGATTTGTGGTGTCCCTGGCAATGTGGTGAGGGATTCTCACTATTGTTGAGGACAATGAAAGGACAGATGGGATAGTCTTATGTCATGTCCAAGCATTGTCAGTGCATCGACCATCATTAATTTTTTAGTAGCACGTAACAAAGACTCTCCATGCCATTGCTTAGGCTCTGAGCTAAGTTTATATTCCTGCCTAATAGAAACATAACAGCAGTGTGTTTTGTTAAGGTTTCCTTGAGCAAGGCAAGACCCTGCTTGATTATATCTCCCTGACCCTGTAAGACAAATAATTTGATCTGTTGTAGGGTTGGTTCTTTTGATATGGAATTTGCTACACATTCCCTGCATTGCCCACCTTCAAATCTGGAAGATGAATATCTAAATACTAACATTTATAATGTAAAATACTACTTTGGAAATGTAAAACCCTTTAGATGCTTACTGTAAGGATAAGGTGTAATATTTATACATCCTACCAAAAGGTCAAATGTTCTCCTACTTACTAGCATGGTCCATCTAGCTAACATCAGATACAGCTCAACTTGGCCATAGAACACTGTTTTCCAAAAAACTTTTAAATTAAGTGAGCTGTTGGTGCATTGGTCAAAATACCTGTAAATCTTCATTACCTTGAACTGGGATGTTATTCCTCTGTGAGTTTTTCATAGTACATGTTTCAGGGTCAAACTATAAATGTGATCTTCCTTTCTTTGTTACCTGACATACAGTACAGTACTTCTTCTTGCAGGAGTCTGACTTTGTGTGTTTGGAGTGTAATGAAGCGACCGTCAACCATGTCCTAAAGAAAATGGCAGACATCCAGCAGATCATCAACAGCTTCGTACACCACAGCTAGTGTGTTTTAAAAATAACAATGGTATGTAAACCAGAATGGCCTGTTTTGGTGACGCCATGATTGAGGATGTATCCTCTGATTGTACATGGAAACCAGAACCATTCAAAGACTTTAAAACCTACATCAACCCCCAGCGTATATGAATCCAGTTTGATATGTGTCTGTTGTATGTAAATACAATGCCTTTGATTTATGTGTTGTGTAGGCTATTGAAGCCCCACACGGGTGTTTTGAGTTAGTGTGATGGTTAAACCTCTTCATGGGACTGTCTCCCCCAGACAGTACTGTATACAGACCCCAATTGAGTGACACCCCCTGACTCCTACAGTATTTATTCCTTAAGTTTAGAATATATGCAGTTTGCAGACTAAATATGGGGCATAGCCTTGTCTTGATCAACTTTAACTCAACGTCTTGACTCCAAACACCATGTCAGAGGGCCTTTTTAATCTGTAATGTATTATACCAAGGTATTGAGTATGTTCTCTCTCTATATATATAATATATAATGAATATAATATCCTATTCTGATACTAAGCCTTATAATTATCCATCATCAAGCACTTACCAAGTTTTTAAAAGTACATATCCTTGTAATGTCGCACACCAATTTTGCATTCCTAAATTTCCATTCATATTTTAGTCAAATACTGAGACTGTTTTACTAGTTAAAATAATTAAATTAGAGTGCTGAATACGTTTGCAAAGTGTACCATGCTTACTTGGCATACCTGGTTTGGTTAGGAAATGATAACCAGCATTTACAAGGATTTGATAACAGCCATGTGCGAAGATGTTGACAGTGTCCCGCCCAGGAAGATGTATGCTACTGTTTAAAGGAAATAGATTAATTTGTCCTTCAAAAAGTGACATTTCTGTTTATTAGTTCGAGCTAATGTGGTGTAGGCTAAAGTGCAGTGGGGGCATATTTACTAATATTTAGGCCGATTTATCAATTTGTCTGAAGAAAATCTATAGCCCAAAGTAACCAACGGTCAAATGAGCAATATCGACGTAACAGGCTACAGGCGGAGCGATGACGTTTCTCATGTTGGCGCAATAATAAAACAGATAGTGGCTCCGTTGGTGACAGACCTACAGGATTGTGACAGGACAATGAGGACACGCGTTTTCATAAGCGACATAAATATGCACACTTTTATTATTAAATAAATGAACATAATCGGAACGCAGCTGTCTGCTCGATAAAGTTGGCACTGCTGGAGGCTTCAGATGACTTGGACCATCATGCACCAGGTAACCTCCGTATCGCACTTTTGACAGATGTTTGCCGGAATATAAAATGTTGAGAGATTTACGAGAATAGACTCGGTTATTCTCTGAAACGTTATAAAGTCATACTTTTGTGAGATGACATTTCTAATATTAAAGTTCCAAATTTAATGAAAACACTGGCGGAATTAATTGAAGCAGGAACATCGGTTCGCAAGGTTGGCTCAACGTCGCAGCTTGCCGTAGTCTTGTCTTGTCTGCTCGTTGTTTTAGCCAAAATCGTAACATATTATCGAAAGGACTAAGCGTAGGTTTATCTGGATTTTGAAGACAGTGGTGTAACAGGTGAGGCCAAAAAGTGATTGCGTCGAGGCAGCTTCTTTTATTTGGATTAGATCAGGCGTGTGTATAACGTGAAATACACGTTATGACCGTGGTAAAGGTTAGGCTATTGTGGAACTTTTCTTGTAATCAAATAATCACAATTATGGCCAAAGACGTGCAGTTACTGTAGAGTATATTAAGACCCAATCAGACATGATTAAGCACAGCACCGATGTAAATATGTGATTATCACTATTTGGAAATTAGAACGTAATTAACATGATTTCGCCTAGGCTACATGATTTTAATTAAGCAATTACCCCTATCTAGTATTCTTCATTAATGGTTACATGCTCAGTGCCCAATATGAATCATTTCCTTTAAAAAAAAAAAAAAGAAGCTAGAATACAATCCATACAATTAAGTTATGTTTTGGCGCGACACTAGGTGTCGTGCCCAAAAGTGATTGTCTGAAGAAAAGTGAATTGCGTCTGCAGCGTCTTCTATCTGTATCGAACTGTCAAAACGTACAAATAGGCCTAATTCTACCTTTATGCCAGTGGCAATAAAACGTTTTTTGATATCTGTGAAACGTTAACGTTTTTTAGAGATTTAAAGATTCGTAGTCAATTTTGTCCTTTTCTCTCGCAAAATTACGAAACTTGCTCCCCAGCTCCATGCTTGTTTTAACCTAGCAGGTACCTTCGTTGTTTGAACCTAGCCAGTCAGTGTGAGACTGAGTCAATAGGCTACACTATTTAATGATTTTAATAAAGAAGTAATTGCGATATTCTATTGTGCATACATGGATTTTTATCTATATTAGGCTATGGATTTAGCAGTCTTATGACCCATAGCCTCATGCACATGAAGTCCTTGGGTTAATGTTTCAACCAAGATGACATGTTTCTGCACAATACAGCATACAGCCTTATGTCTTGGAGCATGCATGCATATTAAAGGCCCTTAAAGTGGTCCTTTTGTAATATCGTATTAGGCCACCAGGCAGCGCCATCTGATTGTGTATGGTTGTGTGGTTCTTTTTATTGTCAGTGTTGTCTGTATTTATTCATTTATTAATTATTTCTTTATGTATTTTAGTTTTTTTGTGCCCTTTAACCTTCCTGTTGTCCTCGGTTTTCAAACACACGTTGTGCTGGCAGCACACATCATATGGTCAGTTTAACTCGGAGGACAACTGAAAATGTTTTGTCAAATAACATGGGCTATGTAACAGGTTATGTTTTAGAAGTGTTAGTGAAACTTTAGGCAGTGCTAAGAAATTGCTTTTCCCTGCAGGATAGATTTAAAAACTCCCTGCATCAATGTAATTTAGCATTGGCCTGTTACTTTGTGTTACTGTCTAATTTTTGTGCAGGGTTTATTACAATATGTCTGAATAGCATAGTCTAACCGTGTATTGTCTAGTATCTCACTAACATGCTATATTTAATAACAAAAATTGGTGTCTAATGTTTTATTAATAAAAATACAATATGTATTCCACTCTTATCAGAGTGTAATAAATGGATTCACTTAACACTGACCTTGGGACTGTCACTAGAGTTATCATATCAAACATGAGAAGATGTCAGGGTGAATCAGGGTGAACTTTTTTTTTACTCAGGCGCGGCCCAATTGCTTATCAGGGCTAGGTAGAAACAATTATGGAGTCCAGCTGAAACAATAACAAACCACAGGAAAGCATAGTGACAACCCTCTACAGTTTCACCCCATAGTTAATGGCTCAGGGTGTTACACTCCCAGCTCAAGTCAAGGTTCCTTAATCAAACCAAATCTATATAATCCTAAATACACACAATGTCAGATAATCTTTTTTAATAACTGATTAATCTTGAATGTTCAGATCACTGGAAGATCACATTACCCTTCACATAGGTTTGTGCATATGGTTAGCTATACACTTAGCTCAGTGTTTCTTGACTGACTCAGAGCCACCCTCAACAAGGTTTTATAATCGTAATGAAGAGGAGTTCTTAATGTCCAAAATGTGGACATCCATTTCCAGGGAAAAGTGAAAACATTTTTTCTCCAGATTTATGCAGAAAATGTATTTAGGACGAAAATCAAGGAATGAATGCAATGTAAAGAGTCCAGTTATTTCGTTAATGTTGTATTGTGCATTTCAATTTTTATTCCATATGGTATAATAGGCTCCCCATCGTACTGCTCAGGCTGTACGATGGGGAGTAGTGGCTGTATGTTATAAGGTAGCAGCCTGATGTACTGTATAGAGAGACATGATAATTAACATGGCTGTTTGAGTAATAACTGCATTCTCATTCTCAGTCTTATTCAGTCTGTACAATCTAATAACATAATTATATAATTTAACAGGAATACAATCTCTGACACAGGACTACTGGCTTGCTTACTGCATTCTAATGAGCCTAATTTGACATCACTACTTGATGGGAGGAAAAAAACAGTTGAACTAACATGTACACTAAGGGATTTTCACTATATGTCAATATAAATAACACTCGCCCCTTGTAAACCAGTGTCACGTGAATGGTGGAACTGCAAATGTGTTATGGCTGCCTCATTGTTTAAGCAACCAGCGAGCAGGGATAAGAAAAAATGTGCACGAGCCTATTTAATGGAAAATGGAGCCAGTCTAGTTGACATGCCTCAACAAAATGTTTCTAAATGCCCCTTTTATATTTTGGGTTTGTTGTAAGTGGATATCTTTGTCAGTTTAGGCTGTGATGCAGAACTTAACCCTCCTGCTGTCTTATTGGTCAAAACGGTTCATTCTTTTTCATTTTAAATTTTTAATGTGCAAGTAGAGTGTGCCAACCACAACTCGGACATATGATGTTCTGCAGTTGGCTCCCTCTGCTGGTGGTGCATTAGAAACCCAAGGACAGCGGGAGGGTTAAACCATGAATGTAGCCTGCTGTTTCATAAATGTGGCCTCCTTTTCTATTTAGAATCCACCAGGAGGAAAAATGTGTGTGGGGCGCAGGAAAGCCAGGGTGCTGAGCTTGTTCATGACTTTGAACATGATCATCTGTGTCCTGGTGGTCTCGTGGAACCTGGGCCAAGATAAAAGTGGACGTGGGAACATTAGAATCCCATCACAGAGGTTCTGGTGCAGACTAGCGCCGAGCGAGTCATTCTGGAACAAAGAGCAGCAGCGACTAGACTTCTTTCATAACCCCATCTTCAAGTCAGCGCTCCCTAACAACTCCCTCATCAACCTGCCCGAATGGCTGAATGACACACGGCCCATGAATATCTGTGAGCCAGATTACAGCGCCCCCACACAAGTCCTGGATTACAACATCCTTCCACAGCGTTTCCAGGATTTCCTGTTGTACATGCGTTGCAGAACCTATCCAATGCGGATCAATCAACATCACGTGTGTGACAGCAATCCTTACATCCTGTTGGCCATTAAGTCCATGGCTCCCCACTTTGACCGGAGGCAGGCTATTCGTCAGTCATGGGGACGGGCAGGTATCTTGGGCAATAGGGAGGTGGCAACAGTGTTCTTGCTCGGCAACACCACGTCAGAGGACCACTTCCCGGACTTGTCTGAGATGGTAAGGCATGAGGCGGACCTTCACAGTGACATCCTCCAGTGGGACTACAGAGACACCTTCTTTAACCTCACACTCAAAGAAGTCCTGTTCTTGGAGTGGTTCACTCACCATTGTCCCAAAGCCCAGTACATCCTTAAAGGTGATGATGATGTCTTTGTCAATATGATACAAATTGTCCAATTCCTAGAAGGTTTGCCCCCATTCAGGGCGAGGGATCTTTTTGTGGGTGACGTCATCAGCAACGCCAGACCACACAGAGAGCCTAAACTCAAGTACTTCATTCCAGAGAGTGTGTTTGAAGGAGAGTACCCCCCCTATGCAGGAGGGGGTGGGTTTCTATACTCTGGGGATCTGGCGCTCCGTCTTTACATCATTTCTCAGCAGGTTGCTCTGTATCCAATTGATGATGTTTATACGGGCATGTGTCTGAGAAAACTAGGCCTGGCACCAGACAAGCACAAGGGCTTCCGGACGTTTGACATTGAGAAGAAGTATAGGGACAATCCATGCATCTACAAGAACTTAATGCTGGTCCACAGTAGAACACCACAGGAAATGATTGCAATCTGGTCCTGGGTGGTAGATTCCCAGGAGTGCGATGTTGTAAGTTAGTGAACTACATTTTTGTGGCTGTGAAAGAAGGCCTGTCAGTAAATCTATTTTTGTTTTGTGGATTGCCCATAGCACTTCGAATGGCACTTTTTTTATCTTGCAGTTGAATACAAGTACATATAACAGAAAAACTAAACATAAAGGAACATGTCCCTATCAATAATGACTGTATAGTGACAACTGACCACTATTTAGCCTAGATGTCATAAAGGGCAAAAGAATAAAAATTTAAACTTAAACTAAAAAATGTGTGCTTTAAGCAAGAGAAGTATGTGTGAATTTGTGTTTGAAGCGCTTTAGGATACACAGAACATTTCCTGTGGATAAACATAAGGCTCACTAAACCATGGTTTTAATATAGGTCACAGTACATCACCAAGAGATTCAGTTTTTCTGCCATAAATGATCATGATCAAACACATTTCTATTGTTAGTTTTCATATTGTCCTAAAATCTGCTGCAAACTATCAAACTGTTGATAGTGGAAGTAGATAGCAGATAGATCATTATGTATTTATTTCAGCTTCAGTGTTCGATTAATGTGTTATGTTGTTTCTGTAATGCTTTGGTGTGTAATTCTAAATGTTATTTGGTATACCGAGGTATGGTAGTCTTATATTTTATTGTTAAGATAAAACGTAGTAGCACATTAAAGATTATCAAAATATAAGTGCACATGAATGTTTTTGCTTTTGTTGTTGTTTCACAAAAATATGTATTAAATTATTAGCAAAATCAACTTTGTTCAGTGAGATTTCATAAACTGCATGTGGTGATTTCTTGTCTTTTATTTCGCAACATGGACAGGATAATCCAATTTAACCAATAATGTCCACATACTGTTGGCTGACCAAAATTCGTAAATAAGGACGCTACATACAGTGTACAACAGCGACATCTGCTGTTCTGATTAAGCCAAAGTTAATCAGCTAAATAATGTATTTCACCTGCTCGTTGTCCTCTTCTGTCGTAAAAGAAAACAGTAGTCTACCGTGGTAAAGCCGTGCGTTTGCTTTACATTGACTTGATGTTTTTGAAATATTGGAACAAATATAGTGAACGTGTCATTAAACATGTCATGGAATATCCTACTGTTGAAAACTGTACTTGTATGTTTACTGATATTTGGTATGTTTACGAAGTACTGCGACTCACAGGTAAGTAAAAAAAGACCAAATTCACGTTAAATTTACATTTACGTTAAACTGGATATAGTTCTGAGGGGCGTGTTGTTTTCTTAGATCAACGGAAATAAAGACCACACGGCCCAAGGTAAGAACAACTTTTTTTTATTTTATTTATTCAATAATATGACTAGATAAACAGAGGTACGGTCAAATCAATACATTGAATACGATTTAAGATTATGGTTTGTTCACTATAATTAGCAAATTTACAATATTACTAATGAGCTCATAACCATTTGGGCTACCCCTGAGACGGTTTTCACAATGATAACATAAAGCAAACCAAACTAGAGGCATAGATTACAAAATCAGGATGGTTTTAATAAGCCAACATGTCTGTTAGCCATGCATGTGGGCCCTTAGGCAATAGTTCAGTCTTGTCAGTCTCTTTCATTTAGAGGTACAGGATACAGGTTGAGAACTACTGATGTCAATTTTCTAAATTACCATGTTTATAGATGGACACAGGAAAGATGTCAGCAATGCCTTTTTTGCACTGCGGAGCTGCCACCAGGAAATGCATAGAGACACCAGTGAGTTCTTCTCCCCCGAGTACCTGTGTTCCAACCCGCCCCTGTGGTGCAACTGGACCATCCACGTGGCCCCTGGGAAGCGCATCCATCTTTTTCTGGAGGATATGACCCCAGCAGACACCTGCCACCTCAAACAAGACCAGATCCATGTTGATGAGCCCCCAGGCTATTTCGGTGGTCATAAGGTCCTGCAAAAGTGCTGGCATGAAGCCAGGTTCACCTCTGTGTCCAACATCCTTTATGTAGTCCTGCTCATAGGAGGCTACCCTGATGCTCCATACAGGGGGTTCTATGGGCACTACCAGGCGTTTGGGCCACCAATTGTGTACAGCCCACATGATGACATCACAGAGCATGATGGAGCCCTGTTGGTGGAACCCACATCACTGGAGCATCTTGCTGAGAGCGATGCAAACTTCACCCTCACAGTGGATGGGGAACAAATGGCAAGGCACATGCTGCCCCCACAAGCATATCATGACCACATTTATGATGATTATGATCATCCCTCAGACACATCTATGGAGCTGCCATGGGGGGAGGAGGTGGAGGAGAAGTCAATGGACATGAATGGAACTTTAGGTTTTCCCACTGTTCACAAGGAGGAGGAACACCAGACCCATCCCAGTGGAATTGACATCTACAACATGTCCCATTTTCCTGCTTATTCCACAGAGGGGAATTTACGCTCGGGGCGTGGGGCTTTACAAGCCCAATCAGAAAGGCCCTCTCCATCTAGCCCAACATCAGTGCAATGGAACTCTCCACCACAGGAGCCCATGGCTTTTAATGTTGCCTCAACAGCGCCCCCTCCTGTAGAAAGTACCGCACCAGCTGGAGACACAGTGATGGTACATCGCAAGTCTTCAGACCCACATCAGCCTGATGTGTCTGATGCTGAGGACACCCCCCACCCCAGAGTAGTGGAACCACTCTCTTACCACAGAGACGGTAGGTCAATATAACCTTCTGTGCGCACTTTAATTCTCAAACCTTTTAATTTGTGAACTAAAACAACCATACACTAGTGAAAATGTATGCATTTTATTTTGGTGAGTTTACTTGAATAAATTAAGATAGCTACTGTAGTCTCTATGGAATGGCTATTTTGATTATCTCTGGTTTCCTAGGACACATGAGAAATCAAACAGAATTTCCCCATCTCCCTGGTGGTGAGTTTTAATTTTTAAATTTTTTTGTCTAATGGTCTAAGTATTCTTGTGTGCCTTGTGTATAGTCTTTTGTTCCATTACAGTGCCTGCAATTAACCATTTTTAGATCACCTGTTTGAAGTTGCTGTGGAGTTGAACTTCTCACAGAATCATGAAGCCCCCTGGGAAGATGTGGTGAGGTCAATGCTGGTGTCCTTAAAGTCCTTGGTATGTAAATGACCACCTCATAATGTAAATAAGACTTGGTAATGATGACTAATATTGTGTTAGGCAGCACTTCAGTTTTTAGAGACGATTAAATCTGGAATAGGAGTACACAATGTGCACAATTAATATTTTAGAAGGTTCACTATTTCTTCCAATCACTTCATCAGATAATTCAGCAGTTGGAGCCTCTTCATGTGCCAAAATCACTGACCTCCAAACGAATAAAAAGGTATGATACAAATATTGCCACTACAGGGTCTAAACACCAGCTCTATTAACCCTCGTAATGTACTCGTCATATAGCATTTAGCCACACGGCGGCGCCATCTGATTGTGTATGATTTGTGTTTTTCAATTGTCATTGCTGAGTGTATTTATTTA
>JAODUG010091968.1:0-11905 GCA_027564795.1 Aphredoderus sayanus | reverse complement strand
TCTAATTACTAAGTCCATATTTTGTCCAGCAGTTTTGTGAATTATTTCTTATTGACTTTCAGTTTAAAAAGCTACTTTTGTTCGGAATACTTATCAGCCAATACTGACTAATGAAACATCTCCCACCAGATGGAGTGCATGGGCTGCTGCCTTTCTATAAAATACATAATTAGGCTTTGCTGGAATAGGCGTATTTTTAGTGTAATGCAGCCAGGTAATAAAAGCTTCAGAACCATGGACAATTCTGTTTTCACACAAGGACATTTTTAGTCGGATGTTGTTGAAAGACAGTTGTTATTAGAAGGTATTCTACTGTATATTAAAACACCTTCGGTCTGTCCATGGTGATATAACTAAAACCTGATGACTGGTATTTGTTTTCTCAATTGATTAGACACAGTTCTCCATATTCGAGTATAGGCTAAACGATTAATTGCATTTGCGATTTTATCGTGATATGATCAAACGAGATTTTCTAACCGCAAAGGCTGCGATTACACTTTGGTCACATGACATGCGACAGTTAGCAGTCTGCAGAGGACTTGGTACGCTAACTTGACCTGATGTACAATGGCCTCAGGCTCGACTGTCAACAACAGAAAAGTAAGCTCCTTCGATTGGCACCGAGCAACTCAGTAATCACGAGGTTCAGTCCATGTTGGGAGGGGCCGCTCATATTGCCCCTCAATATTAAGTTTTAGTTTGGCTAGTTTTAGTTTGGTTTTAGTGGTCAAATGTTGAAACTATTGAAAAGTAAAGGTAAATAATGTTTTAAAAAAACGGCAAAATATATTTTGGGAATATAAGAGGTGTAGTATGTTAAGGGGTGGGCCCTTTATCAGATATGCCTAGTTAGAGCGCCCCCTATGGCCAAATGTGGAAGTGATTGCAAAGTAAATATATGTAATTGAGTTTAAATAAACAGCACAATATTTCAGGAGTATAAGAGGTGTAGTATTTTAAGCGGCAGGGCCTTTATCAGATATGCCTAGTTAGAGTGCCCTTTGTGGCAAAATGGGGAAGTTATTGAAAGTAAAGGTAAATAATATAGTTTAACACTGACCAAGTGTCACTGAACTATATTTAGGACATTTAAGAGGTGTAGTATGTTTATAGGCTGGCCCTTGATCAGCTAGTCATAGTTCCAACACTCCCATCACCATACTGTAGAAGCTATAATTTTTGGAATAAAATTAAAATCTGAAAATATAAAGTGTTGTTTTTTTTCCCCATTGTAGTAGATACTGGGGAGGGCTGTTAATAATATGGATGACATTTTATTTTAAGAATATACAAACCTACACTTTTATACATCAATTATAATGTTTTGAATATTTTTAATATTTTTTAAATGCTATTTGTACATGTCTAGGTAGATGTCTTTAAAGTAAAGCTTTCACAATTCATTTTATCGGTTTAGTTCATTTAGATCGAGAGATATTACGTTTTACATTTAATCACTATGTGATTGTATACGGTCCCTTAGTTGCTTGCTTGCGATACTCGCCTTTTTTACATGTTTACAAGGCATCGTTTGTTTAACGGGACATATTGATTAAAACAAGGCATGTAGCTTGCTCTTCTCAATGGGAGAATATTTTAACAATAGTTTTGCTCTAACCGTCGTACTTTAAAGGATATTGAAGAAGTTTGAATGTGCAAATATAAAACCAACTTTACCTCAGTTACAGGGATATGGGGCAATACCGTACGTTATTGACAACCGGGCTGCATCCCAAAACACATTCCATAGCGCTAAATCTCACTCCTAACTCCTAAATCTCCAGATGTTCCCTTCAAATCCATTTTGAAAGGGTTCCCCTCTAACTTGGAGAGTGGACTTGACTAAATCCCATTAAATATATTAATTCTGCCATCAAAACAACTTCGGACATATAATATGCAAGGGTATTCTACATCAAAGTTGTTTGTAGTCATTATTAGCGTGTTTTTAACCATTACATTTAACCCTCGTAATGTAATCAAATATCTAGGCTGTTATATATGCCAATGTCCAAAATGTACTAGATAATTTAGTATGGCTACCCCAAGCAAGCAAGACACCAGAGGTCCCCTAGTTCTGTGACACTGCTGCCCCCAATGTTTTCTGCAAAGCGTTTGGACAGCAGAACACCATTTTTATAGCACACTGGTGCACTGGTACCAGTGGGCCACTTACATTACAATTCCTTCCAACAATACCCAGATCAACGGCTCTAAGCTAAACCCAGCAGGATGACTTATGCCCCAATATTAGGTTGTATTTATAATATTCTGATTGTGCAACTTGGAGTGCTGAAAAAAGATAACATAATAATACAAATTAAGATTACTAAGAACATTAAAATAACTTAAAACAAAACTTAAAATAACTTAAAATAAAATATTTTAATCCACTCCCAGTGTTTTAAGGTGACAATAGCCTATATATATTAGAACAAATTATTAAATAGGCCTGATCCTGATAACATAATATTCACAAATCAGTCCATTGTGCCAAAAATGACCATTTTAAGTGTTTAGGGGGGAAATATTATTGCAACATCTGGGTTCAAACCGCTGAAAGAAACCCATGATCTTCACGTTTCAAGCACAAAGCTCTACTGGGTGAACAAAGTCAGTCATACATATACTGTCACAGACTAACCTTTTTACATTAGCTTATTCACTAGATATGATACCAATATCTCAGAATAGCAGCAAGAAACAGTTGAAAATGGTATTGTAAACAGATTGTATTACAAGCAATGTTTCTGTGCTTGTTAAACACCTAGCTTATGGGGATATGGATGCTTTGTCTGTGTCTTATTGCTCACTAGAGACACAAAGCAGTAGCCAGCTGCTCGGACTGGTTAAAGGCCACCTGGTGATAATTTGGCAAAACTGCAGCCAGAACCCCAATATGTCAAGTGACATGATGCAGATGCAAGGCTCTGTGACAAAAGCCAAGAAGTGGTACCACCTGTATACTGCCATTATTGTTATTGTCGTGAATTCCCTCAGGAGAAACAATGGTCCGCACCAGACTGTTAGGAGCAACAGATCTGGGAAGAAATATATAATTTTAATGAACATGCAGCCAGTGTAAATAATAAAGCAACCTTTGTATATAGTAACTGTCTTTGTGGGGGAAAGGTACATCTATGGGTTAAATTAACACGGATCCCACACTCTCCCCTCCCCTTTCCTAGACACTCATGGTCTTCAACAGTTGAGCTATGGCGATAGGTTTGGGAGAAAATCTCTATGGGATACTCATGTGTTTAATAAGTCTGGCATAATGTGTATCTCGCCAGTGGTACCTGGGGACTGTCATAGCTCAGTCCCCAGGTACCACTGGCAAGGTGTTATCTATATGTAACTGCTCCGGTCCTAAAGCGGGCAATGTATCTCAGACTGCAAGGTTTTGACCCTTATAGTACCCCTTCCCACATAACCACTTGATTGCAAAGTATTTCATGTACACAACATGTTGTATTTAGGAGTTCCAGTTGGCCCTGGTCACAGGGGCAAATATAAACCATTATATCAGTGCGTAAAATTGAGTGTTAAGGAGCAGATAGGAGTTTGTTCAAGTATGCTTAAAGGGAAGCTCGACCCCAACCCCTAGTAGTAACCTGTCCTATTTCTAATGGTTAATAAAATAAGAATAATCAATTTAAAAATAACAACAAAATCTAAAGCTGATGCCCCAGCAAACATCATGTAACCCTCACATTGATAACCACTGTCATGACTCATCTTGCATGTTGATGTTGACTGTATGGTTGTAAAAGAAATGGTCTCTGCACAGGGCTTCCGACTTTTGCTAGCCAGCCCTGATGCTGCCTACAAACTATTCAGACGCCTACAGAATGACGGCCATGGAGAAGCCAAACAATTTGATGGTAAGCAAATATATTCCCAGTAGTTTATGGGTTTGAAATTATCAAAGCAATAATGTATGTTATTTGAGCCCAATTTCCTTACTGACAAACTTACTGACCAGCCTTTATGAAATGTTAATGAAGGTACTGAAGAAGACAAGATTACAGTGAATGAGATACTTGCTAATCAATATCTTCAAGAAGAAAATAACTATGTACAGGTTAGTAATATTGTAGATTCAGAAAACATGTGTCTTTCAATAATATATGTTGTATTTTGTCTTTGTGAATGAAAGAATAGCGTTTTGGTTACTGCAATCAGATTCCTTTAGAATAGCACAACAGTGTTACAATCTAAGCTTACTGTCATTTCTCACCATCTGTTGTCTGCCAGAACTGCTACTGGTGGGAAATGTACTGGCATACAAAAAAGCTGTTTTCATGCCTCACCACAACTGAACACACCTAAAGATATACCTCAAATTATTTGCAAGCGCCACAATTTGTTCCCCTCTGCAAATCAATCGGAAAACTACTGTACATTAAAAGTAGAGGGCTATCATTTATTCTGATTACTTTTGATTTTATATATATATAAATAAAATACACACACACAAAAGGAAAGATTGGTGTTCTTCCTGTACCCAGATGTGTATAGATTGGAACCGAGACCTCTTGAAGAGAGAGCTGGGCCTGGATGAAGAAGACATCATTGACCTACCAATACTCTTCAAGATTGATGAGGAACAACGAGCATCGGCCTATTACCCTGACATGGTACATTTAGACAATTTAAGAGAAACTAATTGTCACAATTTATTGGTAATTTCAGCAATTCATTGATTCTATATTTACCTTATTTTTTTTACCTACATAGGTTGAGCAAGTTTCATGGCCCTAGGTTTTGGGATGTTGGTTTATGGATGTGTTGGGAAGTAGGCGATATAATTTGCAGACATTCTGCATTGCATTTTTGCTTGTATTTTCATAGGCATTCCTCCACATGGTTTGCACAATGGCCAAAGATTGCCAGTAGATTTTGCCAAATTATTTACCTAACTTATTTACTATGTTATTATAGCAATAATTGGCTCCAGGCATGGTGGTGGTAGTATTTTCTTTTCCCATGATGCCATCAAAATAAGTTGAACATAATGCATTTCTACATAGAAATCATTAGTAAAAGATGTATACAATCTGAAGATAAGCAAGAGCATACTACTACAATCAGCTATTTTCATGTTTTATATGTATTTTGCCCATTACCAAGCAAATAGTGTAACATAAATATCTGACTGGGTAATTTAGCAAGTAATATATATATATATTGTTTTTGCTGTTGCTCTGATCAATAGTGTATCCTAACTGCTGTAGCAAAGACAACTGAAATGTATTTATTCCTTTAGCTCAGTAGTAATGTAAGAAATATATAAAGAAACTGCATACACTGCTTTTCATGTTCGTAATATACTAAATTGTATAGTTAACCTTTTACACTGGCAAAATACTAGACACTACCACTTTATTCATGTGAAATATTGTAACAATATGTCCTGTACTTCCAGGTAAACATGATTGTGTTGGGAAAATACTTGGGAATCCCAAAGCCATTCGGACCCAAGGTGAATGGCCGTTGTGCTCTGGAGGCAGAAATGTGCTCTCTTATGGAGGGCCTAGGGCTTGTGTGCATGTTCATAGATGACTTTGCATCTTACCACAAACTTCTAGGAGAAGTGCATTGTGGTTCTAATGTCCGCAGAGAGCCGTTTGAGTTTAAGTGGTGGAACCTAAAGTTGTAACCACACTGATGGGAAGCATCAGTTTGACTCACTTGGCTAGCAGAGTTCCTTTATTCAACTATAAATACAAAATCCTAATCAATTATAATGACTAGTTGTCTTTGGATATTTTTAGGCTAAATTGTAAAATGAATTTACATAAAGGTAAACCTCCCCTGTGCCTTTTTAACATTTAATCTGTATGTTATAGTATTAGATATGTTTTTTGTTTAAGTTTGTTTTGGCATTAAAGGTGGAGTCAGTGATTGTAAGAAAATAGTTTTTGTAAAATTCAGCAAATGTCTCCTAAGGGTCCACTATCTGTCCATTCTGTATGTGTGTTGAAAAACAATGATGGTGTTCCTACACTGCCCTGGCTCTGTAAATGGGACCACAAAGACGTGCAGACAAACACCATAGAACACTTTCCCAGTCTTGGCCATATGTGTCCAATTTAAGAGGCGGAGCTTTTGAGGGAGCATCTATGGCATTGAAGGGAGGTGTTTTTGTTTAGATGACTTCAAATGTCTTGAAGTCTTTCTTCAGCATCTTACTCCACATTTACAAACCTACACTGTACCATTATGAACTTGGTAGTTAAAATACATATTGTACAACTTTAACATTTAAGCTTTATTTAGGGACATTTAAGTAAGATTTACAGACATTATGTGAATAAGGGCAACATAGTTTTACTGTATAAAATGATAAATTCAATCTATACTCTTTCAATGTTTCATTTAATCTGTTTCAGTTTCAGATGCTTTCACTGAAATAAACATTCAGACAAACACTGAATTGTCTCAGCCTTATATGATATTTAAAACATCAAAGAATAACTGCACCCTACATGAAGGCAGTATTACGCCTTGAAAACGCAGTATAAAAATGGCTTTTGTTTCATACTGAAATGTTTGTATAGGCTGTGTACTGATGCTCTACAGTTTCCACACCATGGTGGAGTAAAACTACAGTCTGTCATGTCAACCCACTACGCCCAAGATTATAAGTGATTCTGAAAAGCCTGAGTAGTGAGCTTATATCTTATAGTTACGGAACAATAATATAAAAAACAATAATTACTGAGTCAGTTGATGTACTCCTGCATAATTTTAGAGCCAAAATATTGAATGTCATGGATCATGTTGCACCGGTAAAGGTAAAGAAAACTATAAGCAATGGAGAAATACCATTATGGTAAGCGCCCTGAAAAGAGAAGCGGAACGTAAGTGGGGTAAAAAGTAAATGTCAGCAGGTGTTTACAAATGTTATTTATTAGAATAGTACGATTTGAACTAATGCAACATATTCAAAAAATTGGAGGCTATGGTTATTAACTTTTATTTTATGATAAACATAATTATCAATTTACCAATAAATCAATTAATAATGCATTATAATCACAATATTGGAAAAAACTGTTTCAGTATTGATCACAGAAACACTCAACCTATGCCAAATTATTTGAAAAAGAGATTTCTATGTTGTTCAAATTTTGCTTTATTTATTAATGACTATCGATTAACCAATAATCAATCAATCAATCAATCAATCAAACGCATTATAATCACAATATTGGAAATAACCTTTTCAGTATTGATCAGAGAAACACCCATCTTAAGCCAAACTATTCTAACAATAGTTGCCTCTGTTGTTCAAATCTTGCATTATATATTTATGACTGTGTTGAATAACCAATAATCAATCAATAAAACCGCGATTAAATCACTATACTGGAAATAACTTTTTCATTATTGATCACAGAAAAACTCAACCTAAGCCAAATTATTCTAAAAATAGTTGCCGCCTGTTCAAATGTATTTTTGTATGACTGTATCAATTAACCAATAATCAATCAATAATAAAGCATTATAATCACAATATTGGAAATAACCTTTTCTGTATTGATCACCCAACCTAAGCCATATTATTACAAAAAGACATGCCTTTGTTTAAATTTGGTAAAAATTGAATGACACCTTAAAACCCTCAAACGCACTTCCGTATCATGCCAACAGATGCCGCCATCTGATTGTGTCAGATTGTGTATTTCTCTTAACCCTCGTGATGCCCTTACACCAGAGGGTGTTATCTGATAGTGTATGATTTTGTGTGTTTTTTAATTGTCATTGCAGTGTGTATTTATTTCTTTATTATTTTGTGTATTTGTGTTGTTTTATGTGCCTTTTAACCTTCATGTTGTCCTCATGTTTCAAATTCACACCTTGTTGTGCCAGCAGTGCACATCATATCTCTGTGTAAGCTGTAGAATTAGGTTAAGCGCCCTCTATCTGCCACAAATAGATAGTATTTGTATTATTTTGGCATCATGACGGTTAAAAAAGTATAACACATATCACCTTGGTACATCTATACCCATGTTAGGTGATTACATAATATACTTAACCCTCCCGCCATCCTCGGGTTTCAAACACACTACCATGTTGTGCCAGCAGATAGCGCCAACAGTGGCACATATGTCCATGCTGCAGTTGGCGCCTTCTGATGGCACAACAAGGTAGTGCGTCTGGATCATTTTGACCAGGAGGACAGCAGGAGGGTTAATTGGCTTATACAATAACTCCAGCAAAGGTTACTTTTATGTAGACATCAAAATAGGGATAGTAAGATAACACACATCACATTGGTAGCTATGAACCTCAGATGGAATAGTTTGGCAAAAGGGAAAGTACCCAATATGCATTACGGGACAGGGAATATGGACATTGGTCCATTTCTAAGACATAAAATATACTGTAAGACTGTGTAAGTCAATTATGACATGAATAGTATTTACAAGCTTATTTTGTGTTCTGGGTCATCAAAAATGTAGTACACCAACCAACATCAGCCATAGCAAGAAAGACTATGAGAAGGGTTTAAAGAAATATTGAATGTACAATGTTGATGGAAATATTAACACAAACTATTAGAAGATAAATGGCAAGATGGTACTTGCTGAACAAACTTGTTTATTTGTGCAAAGATTAAATTCAGATGTAGACCAGGGGCCCGTTTCAATAAGGAGGTTCAACCAACTCTGAGTTAAAACTTGAACTCAGAGTGGATTTACCCTGAAATGGGAAACTCTGAGTTTTCTGTTACAGAACAGCTGAAATTAGTAAGTTCAATCACCTCTGAGTTGACTGACTCTGAGTTAAGCGCGTGCACCACAACTATAAAAAGCCATTATCAATGGAGCGCAGGTATTGTGAGTCACCATGGCAACAGCATCAAACAAAAAGACGTCTGCATATTTCTCCCCAGCAAAACTGGATGTGCTCATGAAAGCATATGCAGAATTTGAACACGTAACAGTATTTGTTTTAAAAGCAACACGGTGGCGAAGGACAGAGAGAGGAGGAGGCTTGGGAGGAAATAGCTGCTCGGGAAAATGCACAAATTTACATTTCATTACTTTTATACAGTGTTGGGTGTAATGTATTACTAAGTAATCTAAAAACTGTAATTTAATTAAAGACTATAAAACAATTCTGGATAAAACAATAGTATATTTAAAATCAAATTTCAAAAGGTATGTTTTTATTATAATCTTCTCTGTAGTTACACACTTTTGTCAATTCAAGAGTAATTCATGTATGTTGTTTATTTGAAAACATTACAATTGCATTTGCTTGTCTCCTTATTGTTCAAGTGGTTGAGGTTGATTTGGGATTTAGAAAGTAACGTAATTAACAAGCAGACCAAATTAGTAAGTAGACCATACTTTCTAGAGATGGTAAATTATTATACGAATTATACAAATTAATACAGCCTCTTCATTAACAGGAGCGTCCATAAAAGCACATGCCATTTCATTCCCTTTGACTGAAATGTGCGCAATGAATGAATGTACCGAAATAATCAATGAGGTGTTTAAACACTGCTTCCTCTTTGAAAAAGGGGAGGAGACCAAAAGGAACTGGGTTTACAGAAGAAAACCTGCTCACGACCAGGTTAGGTTCACAGAGTAAGTTGCCATGGTAACTAAATCTGAGTATAAGTTACCTCTCATTCAGCACCACAATAATGTTAAAATCATTATTAACTTATCACAGTTCGCATCATCTGTGCATGTTTGTGCATACAAAACAAACATGTTGCTTCTTTATTTACTGAGGTTTATTTTATGAAAATAGATTTAGTCTTGTTGTCTTGCGCTGGAATGGGCCTAATTGCTCATAACATGCAGCCTACATTTAAACTTTTTATTTTTCTTAAATGGTTTGTGCACAATTTTTCTTTTGCGTGCACAAACGAATCAAAATACTTTTATTCACATTGTTGTCATATAGGGTGCCAACTTCAGTGAGTGAGTTTGTTTTGTGTTCATTTAGCCTATAGCCTACCTCGCACTAACCAAGGGCTTGCCGTGAAATAATGTTCTGAATAATTAGTATCTAATTAAATAATGTAGCATATGTTTAGGTAGACTTCCTTCGCCAGATAGGGGGGCGGCGCCCGTGCGCCCATAATGTACCGGCCGCTCCAATTAATGTCGAATATGAAACTGATTTCACCTCGGTACGGTACCGTAACAATCTGTTTGTCATGATAAGGTATTTGTTACATGTAAAGAGCAGCCGAGGAATATTCTACTCAAAAGTTATTTAAATTAAGTTATTTGTATGTAAGCTCTCTTGTTTTTCTCGTGATTATTTTCATTACTAATACAGTGAATTGACTTGTAATTAGTGTTTAGCTGTAAAGCTAACACCGTGAACTTGGACTTTCGGCCACTGTTTATCTAACAAAGCTAAACGAGGGTTGTAAAGTTAATTGTTTGCCGACTTGCATGCAACTAAATGGAGGTAATACAGCGGACGCCAGAAGATAGGAGCCAGTACCTTCCCCCACAGAGAGTTGACATTCCACGTCCCCAGAGCCAGCCTCTGCCATCCTGGTCTGGTCCGTCGAGGTCCCTGACCTTCACTGACACCCATATGGCAGCGCCCCCCTACCCCCAGGTTCCGTGGCAAACCTGGCCACCAGGAGGGCTGGTGGGTTCGCCGACGAGCCCTCCCTCTGGGCCTGGCTCCAGGCTTCCCCCGGGCAGGGTAACTCTTCCTCTTTTGTTTTCTTCCATGAGGGGTCTTGTGAACCATTATTTGTCTGTCTTTGTCCCCTGACACCACTTTGCCTTGGGAGACCCTACCCGGATCAGAAGGCTCCAGACAACACAGCTCTCGGGTTCACAGGGACTCACAAACCTCTCCACCACGAAAAGGTGATGGTTCCCGGAGAGGTGCCCCTAACATATCAGTTTTTAAATCCAGGTTAAAAACTTTTACTCTTTTCACGTGCCTATGACTGAGCACTTTAACTTAACTACACTGTTTAGCCTTGCAGCTTTCTATGTTTTTATCTTTTATCTTTATATGTTTTCTTATTGGTTTTTCTTATGTTGTTTGATATTTTCATTTGACTGAGTATTTTGACTTAACCCCAATGTTTTACCCTCCCGCTGTCCTATGGGTCAAAATGACCCTGTGCACTCACCAGTAGCGGGCGCCAACAACAACACAGACATTCCGCGGAATGTCATTTGTCTGTGTTGTTGGCTCTCTCTGTTGGTAGTCTGCTGAAATGCCTTAGGACAGCAGGAGGGTTGACCTTATGACTTGCTATGTTTTATCTCTGTTTTTGTCATTTTAATTTCTTTTAAAATGTTTTATGATTCCCCAGAAGGTTTGGAACCTTTTCCTTTTGGTCGATGCCCCTTTTACAAATGTTTTTTGTTCAGGTTTGGATCTCTGAAAAGCCTACGGGTGATGGGCAGGTACACGGAATAGATCATTTTAAAACAATAGATTGTCTAAGTATCGCTAGTAGCTGATGTGGCTAGCGCAGGTAAATGCTGCTAGTAGTGGCTAGGTCAGGCAATGTACCCCTAGCAGATTTTGCTAGGTCAGGTAAATGCAGCTAGTAGCTATGGCTAGGGCAGGTAAATGCCACTAGTAGTGGCTAGGGCAGGTACAGTAAATGCCTCTAGTAGTTGATGTGTCTAGGGCAGGTAAATACCGCTAGTACACTTCATTAAGAGGGGACAAGGTAGGGGGACAAAGAAAATCTTCCTCTAGTGAATGTTTGTTATTTCTATGGCTTTTATCTTGTTTTCTGTTGTTTCTTATTCCATCCATCCATCCTCAACCGCTTATCCAAGGTCGGGTCTTTGTTTCTTATTCGAACCCTCCTTTCCAGCACCTTGGAGTAGACTTTACCAGGGAGGCTGAGAAGTGTGATACCCCTGTAATTGGCACA
>JAODUG010091947.1:0-11906 GCA_027564795.1 Aphredoderus sayanus | reverse complement strand
GGGACAAAGGAGAGGTTAGGCAGGAATGCCGCCAGCCAGGCCAAGGCACTGAGACACGCACACGCACACGCACACGCCACACAGCACGCAATTGACTTGAACATGGGTCACATGCGAGTGCAGAGAACACACGCTGACAATGAGCGCCCATGCACACACCAGCAACGGAAGGGAGTGGAGTTTTATGTAAAGCCATTAACCTCCTAATCTCAATCTGCAATGCAGAGCATCGCCGGTGCAAACAGGAACAGGAGACAATGGCGCGGGTGCGTGCAAAGCCTCTCACACACCTGATGCCCATTCAACAAAAGGCCAGCCCCCCCCCCTTCTCTCTCACTGCCTTTCTGACGATAATGGTATGTATATACGTATATATACCATTATATATACGTATATACATACCATGTACTTTTTACGCTGTTATGTTATGTTGCTATTGGAAGCCATGTAACATAAAGACGTTCTACACACACTGGGGTGCTTTAACAGTTCCAATAGCCTGGGAACCATGTGTTACCGTCTGTTAACTAGCATGACAGTCCTATTCCTCGCTCCCATGTTAGATTTCCGACCGCAGACACCTTGGCAGAGGCTGTGATCTCTCTCACGTCACACCTGGAAAGTGCCCATATCTGTCCTCCAGTTTACTTCTTTTATTCTTTATTTCTCTTCATTCACCATCTCATGATGATAAACAGCTGAAACGGCTTATATATTTATTTATAAAGGTAGGTGAGGCAAGGGCAGCTCCAGATGAATGTGTTTATTTGTTATTTGGCGTCATTAACTCGGAGCACGGGAGTGCTAGGGATCATTATTATTTATGGCCATTTTGTTGCCGCATCCCCAAAAATGGCTACGTGAGATTAATCACGTCAATCTGTTCCAGAGCGGTGTATGATCTTAAAATCTCTAACATACCCCCCACCTTACCCAGGACACACACTCACACACACACACACACACAAACACACGGTTCACAACAAGATGCTGTTGGCCTCACATTCTTAACTGCCTCTCAGTTAATTAATCTCACACTTGGCTGCAATAATAACTTCACTCACTAGACCTTTTCTTCACAAATGGAATTTGCCTCCTTAGCAACTAAAAGCCCTAGTAGCAGGGTGGTCGGTAAAGACCAAAAGAGAGAGAGAGCAAGCAAGAGAGAGAGAGAGCAAGCAAGAGAGAGTAAGAGAGAGCAAGCAAGAGAGAGAGTGAGAGAGAGAGAGAGAGAGAGAGAGAGAGAGAGAGAGAGAGAGAGAGTATGTATTCCAAACAACCATAAAAGTGTAAAACACAGCCATGGCCAAGTGATTATCTAACTCACCTGCGATTCACATTACATTACATTTACAGTTTTTCACTCAGTCACTGAGTAATTCCTGAGTAATGGTGGAATTAGCTCATGTATTACAAACAACCTATAGCATGTGTTACGAGGCTCAGAGCCATAGCTCCTCACAAATGATTCACATAAAAACAAGCAAACAAAAAAGGCAAAGCATTCTTTACAATATCTAAATAATATTATTAAGTTCCTTCAATGAAAGGATATCATGAGTATAATGAAATATATATGAAGATAACGTGGTATTGATGAGGATTTCATTAAAGATGGGGGCTGGGCTTGTGGGTGATTGGGGAGTGGGGGTGGTTAAACCTGATCTGATCCTAGCTCAGCAGTATCTGTTCTGTCCCATGGCCAGGGACTGGTATGGCCCCTAGCCTAATTACATATTAATGTATTTAACCTATGGAGAATCCATTCGATAAATGGCCGCAGCGCAGCGCTGCAGCTCTGGGCAATTAAAAGAAATTGATGGATGGACAGACAGACAGACGTCCAAGGCTACTGAGGTCCATATGGCGAAGGGTTTCACACACCCACTCCAATTACATAAAGACCTCTGTGCATTAGCACAGCTCATGCAGGACCCCAGACAGCAACAGCAGAGAATGAAGGGATAAATCAGAGTGGTAAACGCCACACACACACACACACACACAGTGTCAAATCTCAACTGCATGCTTCACACACACAAAGACACCCACAGCGAGAAGCAGAAACCACACACGCACATATTGGGTTAGAGACAGTCACAAGCTACCAACACCATGAGGTTTCACACATGCAAGACACACAAACTGTCACTCTTCAGGCAATATGGATGTCTATATTATCTTGCTATGATGAGGGAAACACTTGGTTGTCCAGGCCAAGGCTCACACTGCCGCACACACCTCAGTGAGAACACGACTCTGGCATCGACTGACTGGCCTTGAGTTTACGCCTCGACCACTTGATCATATAACTCCACTACTGTTGTCCTTTAGGCCATAAACAGGAGCATAAACTAAGGCCCAGAGGCTGGCCATACATCAGCATAACAGCCCAATGAGAGCGACCCTGTATAAACAGGAAGTGAGGTATGGTGAAGGGCCATGACTGGTTTAAGGACAAAGTTGAAATAAACCAAGTGGGGCATGAGTTCTAGACTCGATTTAAATTCTTAACCCCTTTTTTTTTTTTTTTGGTATTTCTTTGTTTTTTCGTGTTCTAGTTTCTCATTTTCTCTCCCTCTCTCTTTCATCTCTATTCCACCGTCTCTAAAGGGATATATAGGCAGCAGAGCAAAGTATGGCTACCCTGGCTAATGTATTATGCACCCTTCATTGATGTGTAACTAAACCTGGCGGTTGGAGGAGGTCGGTGGGGGAGGGAGGTGATACACCCCCCTTGTCTCGCACACACAGCCACCAGGCTCCCATTGATTTATGTGCTGACACACACATACACGTGTATGCACACATGCTAGGGGGGCGTACACAAAACCACACACACGCACACACACACAACGTGGCGACTGAAATGGTTTATTAACATAGAGTAAAATGTGTGTGTGTGTGTGTGTGTGTGTGTGTGTGTGTGTGTGACCAGGGACACACAGAAGGTCATCGCCACATGGATGGAGGTTTTACAGCAGCATATGTACTATGTGTGTGTGTGTGTGTGTGTGTGTGTGTGTGTGTGTGTGTGCGCGCGCTGGTTAAATATCCAGTGGGGACAAAAACAGTTTCCAGGGCTCTGTGATTGACTGTGATAATACTAGAATAGAATAGAAAATAACTGAGGCATAGAAGGAGCTACATCACAACGACAATGGGCATGCTAACGCTATCTCAGAGGGGTCATTGGATGATAAGGTCAGGATATAGACAGGGTCAATAGATAATCTATACATTAACCTTAGATGTTTTGACAGGCCACTCTGCGGGGTTGGGTCAATATTGACTGGATATAGTTGAACACTAGCATAGGTGACAGATAGTTAGAAGCTGATAACTAGTATAGAGGAATGCCATGGAGGGAATACTGAATTGGTTGGGAAAAGAGATAGGAAATGAGACCTGACAGTGAAGGACAAGACGGATATGAAAATCTGCTGCCTTGATTGTTTGCATAGACAAGAGGGAGCCTCTACACATGAACGCTCAGCTAGCGAATAGCATAACCAGCCTGAGTCAGTCCCTGTTCCTTAGACCACACCCTGTCTCACACACACACACACACACACACACACACACACACAGGCCGTCAGAAATTGTAATAGTTAACTTCACTCTCCTTCACCCTCCTGCCATGATCCTTAAAACACAGCCTGTAGCCAAGTTAGCAAGTAAAATAATAACAATCGTCATGTTTATGCCTAAACTCGCCCATTAGGTGTTCAGCTGGGCATGGCCCTGCTGTGGCCCTGGGGCCACAAATCCGATAGGGAATACACATACATGAGGTGTGAGTGTGCTTATTTATTATTATTTGGTCAAAAACATCACTACTGTTTCCATCCAGCCAGCCTACAGTATCTGCTGCTCTCTGCGTCATGTACATGCAGACACACACACACACACACACAAAGCTCTTGGAGGTCCAACTCGGCAAGGTGGGGCTGGTGTTGGTGAGAACCACAGGGCGTGGCTCAGTCCTTGCATGCTTACTCATCTGCCCTGACCCAGAACCAGCCCAAGTGAGCGGAGAAAAACTAATGAGATCCCACGGACCCCTGGCCAGTAAATCTGACTGAGGACCAGTGTTTATGAGCTTAGAACCACACCACACAAGGCCACCGCGGACAGTCTCGCCGACCCTGAACAGTGACTTCATCACTGAATGACGGTACAAGGCTTCTGGGTAGGGTGGTAGATGGAAAGCTGCAAGTTGTTTATAGCAATTACGGGATGCCTTACAGAACTGATGTTATGTTACTGACGCCGTCATTCATGAAAGTATAGTCAAGAAATGTAGGCCCTCAGCGTTTCCATTTTCCAAGCCCTGACTTAAAGCAGAGTGTCTCACTGACTCATCGCAGAGCTCTATCTGCAAACCCTCTGGCAAAGTGTTCATTTTTCACTCCAAGCCAACCTGCGTTGAGAATCAGAAGTCCCGCCGCATCCGTACTGCTCTATCGTCCACTTAATGAACAGGTGAGGAATTACTTAGACCAGTGCAGAAGGAAATTGATTTTTTTTAAGTGTTTGCCTCATTATCCCATATGGAGCGCTTTAGCCTGTAACCCAGAAATGCAACACCGCTGGGTGTGCAATGGCAAGGTCACATGGGCGTCGCCGTATACCGTTTGTAGACACACGCCAAAGGGGTCAGCTCTCCATATTGGGATGATATGGATTGTCTGGATGCAGGGCCATTAGTGACGAACTAATTAAGGGAGACTGAGTGGTCTTGAGCACAGGTCAAAGCCAAGATTCATGAATAAGTAAGTGCAGAGGCAGCCTGCTCGCTTAATTAACAAAGCGTGAAAAAAAGGGTGTGAACCCCAAGAGGCCTAGAGCGGATCTGGTTTTGAGGGTGGGCTATCAGCAGCAATCCTCTCTCCCCCTGTGGCATTGATTGATGGCAAGCCAAATTGAATCTCTAATCATCACCAGCCTTTTAGTTCCAGGACCCTAGAGACTAGGAGAGGCCAAAACGGGGCAGAGAGGGCCTTCGACTCTCGCGCCTGACACACCAGTGGCGCAGACATCGACCTGGTCCGCCCCTCCTTCCCGATCCTGTTTCCCCCCCCCCCATTTGTTTTTAACATGCCCATCTGGCCAGGCGGGTTATCTGACCCCTCTGGGTGTTTCTCACCCTCACTTTCATGTCCATGTTGATTGTTTTCACACTCAGAGCTGTTGGGTTGAGGTATTTAAAACCCTGACACCTCATGCGTCTGGCACTTAGACACCCACTGCCACCTAAGCAACATATCATCTTTCGGGCCGTTGAGGTTCGCCTGTCTTTCTTTCTCTTTTTTTTTTTTTCCACGCATCCATCTGCACTAAGCTCTTTTTTGTGTGCTCGGAGAGGCAAAGAACCTGTTTCGTGAGAAGAGCCAGAGGCACCTGCGCAAGAGAATCGCATGTCAAACCTGCCATGTAAGTGTCAGCACTTGATCTTGACTCCTGTCACTTGGTTTGTCTTGCATAGGTAAATGCCAGTTGGCCTCGGCGAGGCGCGGTAAATAATTCCGTTAAGAGGAATTTGGCAAAGCAAAGAGCCCTCATTTTGTCATCTAACTGCAAACTCTCTCCTTTCACGCACAAAGGCGGATGTCGTCTTGACAGTCAAGCCCCTATCAACGAGGAAGCAATAACAAAGGGTCTCCGGGCAGTAAATAGCATCTGTCGCCCAGCTGCTTACTGCTGCTGCCGGGATTTTGATATCACAAGTGTGGGAGATAACGGCGAAGAGAAAATAATACCGCAATTAGGTCTTACTGTAACCTTGATAAGGTTCAGTCACAGGCGAGAGCCTTTAGGAGAGCAGAGGGCAGAACGATGGTGGAAGAGGTACAAAGGACATGGATGGCAGGTTAAGAGAGGAGCTGAGAGATCACAGGACAAGAAGAGGGCTGGGAGACAGACAGGGAGAGTGACAGGGAGGTGAGAGAAGGCAAGGGGAAACAGAACAAAGGGGGGGAAAGAAGAGTGCTTTGTCTGCTGTGGATTTTGTTTAAAGCCCACCTGTTTGGGTGGGAGCCCTTGAACCTTTGGGATCTTCCTTTCTGGCATGCCACTGCGCCAGGCTGTCTGGCTGGCACGGTGCAGACAGGAACCTTATGGTTGCCTACCTTCTGATTACATTCTGCTAGATTAGCACAGCAGGCATACAGCCCCAGACTTCCTCCAGTCAAATGACTATAAAGATTATGGGTCAATATAATTCTATAACCATAATCAAAGGAAAATAAACATCACACTCACATAACAATCTCGTCTGTAAAATACCACCTAAAGCTTTAGAGGTGATACTACAACGTATAAATGATCAATCTAAATAACAAGGCTGTGCAGATACCACAATACTTCACTGATTTTGTGTTTACTTTTCTTCCACTTTGCCCCCTGTGCGGCTGTAATTATTTATTTCCATCTGTGCCAGACTCACCTACTGACACTATTGGAGATCACATCTTGACATTGTCACACAAAGTTTCCATTGATCGTTCCTTGCTTGCCCTGTCAGATTCATTCAAAAAACTATGGCAGATTCTTTCCAGCCTGAATCAGAGCCCAGAGATTGAATCTGTAGTATGAGTGCAAATGACTGTGAGTATACAGTATAGACAATATATGCTGTCTGTGTGTGACATAAATACACCTCTATGTTTGTACTGTATGGACCACACCAGGCCAGAACCTGCCACTATTCTGGCACTTTCTCTTACAGCAGCTGCTCACAATTGGATCCGCATTGTCACTTCACTCAGCACCTTCAGAAATGAACCACCTGGGCAATACACCGAACCAAGTGTTGTTGGAAATGGAAAATCCTCTCATTTCACTTCTTGTCTATTCTTCCACTTCACGCTCCTGTCTACCCTGCTACAGAGAGAGAGAGAGAGAGAGAGAGAGAGAGAGAGAGAGAGAGAGACAGAGAGACAGAGAGAGACAGTGAGAGACAGAGAGCAAAGGCGCTTTAACAATTGATAACTCTTCCAACTTTGAATCGATGGGGAGGCTGGGATTTGGCGGGAGTCTGACCACATAGCCAAGGCTAGAAGTTCAAAGACAATGAAGGAGGTGTGTGTGTGTGTGTGTGTATGTGTGGTCGGGGGTAATACCTGATGAAAAGAACTCAGAGGTTTCTGAGCCACTGCCTGTCTCAAATATGCCACCTGCTATCTGCAGCCTTCCCAATGTAGGAAGCTGCAGTGCAAAAATAATGGAATGGAAGGTCAGCTACCATGCATAAGCCTGGGGTTCTTTTTCCTTTTTGATCTTCTTTTGTTTATTATACTGTGTATCCTAATATCTTCCATGCTGTCACTCCCTGACACACACACATATATATATATATATTCTTTCAAATCCAAAAAGGATGAGCACTAAAGGAGTCTTTGAAGCTCTCCTCTCTCTCTCTGCTAACACCCCCTGCTGCTCTGTGGGGACACAGAGAGAGGGGGCTGATCGATGGGGTATGACAGCAGTGTGATGAATAGAACCAGCTGATTGATTCATTAGCAAGACAGGCTGGATCAGGGTCCTGCCACTGACCCCACAGGGGGCCAGGGGGCTGTGTGTGTGTGTGTGTGTGTGTGTGTGTGTGTGTGTGTATGTGTGAGTGTGTGTGTGTGCGTGTGTTGGTGTGTATGCACTTTTAAAATAAGATGCGTTCGTGTTACATATTACATTATATAGGTATTATATTACATACAGTCAGTCAGTGGTAGGTGTATTCTACGTGTGTGTATGTTTCGGAGCATGTAAGCAAGAAGATGTGTAAGTATACATGTTTGTTTTACTGCTTGGGTCTAAATGTGGAGGGGTGTGTGTGTGTGTGTGTGTGTGTGTGTGTTGAGGGGTCAGATGGGTGTTCCGTAGGGGTGCAAGTGGCGAAAGGGATGCTGTGACTGGCCTGACTTGGCACAGAGGGAGGGGGTCAGGCCATTTTGTCCGATGCTTTCATCTGCCACGTTGCAATTAGCCTTCGACAGCTCACTGGGAAAAAAAGAAGTACCTCGCTCGACCATTTCCCAATCATCATGCACATCTGATACATGGGATGCGTTATAAAAATTAAATATTAATCTCAAGGCTACTGCCACTCACACACCCACAATTTAAGTGCTGGTTGCGTTGTGGTTGAGGAGAACTACGCAATGCAAGGTCCACTGAGATGAACATAAATAAGTAACCAGATATCACAAGAGGCCCTGGGTAATTGGGATCCCATGAATTAATATACTGGACCAGTTACAGTCGATTGCATCTTGTTCCCAGAAGCAAGAGATAATTTACAAGAGGCGAACTGGTCTGTTGGCCAAATGAGGCTTACGGGCCTCCCTTGCTTCCTTCTCTTTCCTGTTTCTATTTCAACCCCCACCGTCACCCAACAAAATTTGCCAACGAAAAGGGAGTGTAAGCACTTAAGTACAGATGTACGAATGCAAGAGCTTCTTCTCCTAATCCCAGTCTTTCTCTCTCCTTCTTTGTTCCATTCTGTCACTCAGTCACACATACAAACACAAAAGCAGTAGTCCCAATTTCCTACAAAAGGACAGGTGTCCAGGCCCTCCAAGCACTTAAGGGTCACATATACCACACCAACACATTTGTTCTATTGCCCCAGAGCAATAATTGCCATCACCATGGTGGTTCCCCAGTTTGTTCATTTTATGTTGTGTTCATTGTCCTCTAAATGTTATGCTCACTTAAACATGAAAGTCGATGTGCCATTGAGACTCCATTTCAACATCAAGTTAAGGTTATATAAATGCTCTCTACAGCTGGCTGAACCTCCTGGAGGTAGCAGCATGGCACCATGGGGATTATGTAAATAGCCTGACATAAGGTCAGGTGTGATTGGTGCTGCAATTCAATTGCATTGCATTGTGGTGGAGAGGTGAACTGTGTTTAGATGTGAACTGTATAAAAAGACCTCCTCCTCGGCCAGGAAGAGGACGTGCAGGTGTAGGGTGTTTTTGACACCCAGGGCGAGAAACGGGATTGTCCGAGGTGTCGTTTCTGTAACCGCAGCTGGTCAGGACGCACGCACAAAATCACACACAGACTTCTCCACTCACAACCTCCCTTCACGCAAACTCACGAGCTTGTTTTCACACCAGTTATAACTTCGGCTATTCCCTTGAAGCCATTTGTACCATCACACCTTGGCTCACAGATGGTGGCTGTTTGAAAATTAGCAAAAGGTGTTTTGTCAGCCTTTCAAAGTGCTCCAGAAGCCTCCATACAGCCTGGAGAAAGACCCCAGTCCCATCATCGGCCATTCTGCTATGATTAAGCTCAACTCAGGAGTTTCCCTCTTTGTTTTCCCTCTTTCTCTTCATCTAACGTTTAACAAGACCAGCAGAAGCTGAAAGCAGGTGATGTGGCCCTTTTCCCCCACCTCCAGGCACACTGTAATGCAATGGCGTCCAGTCCTGACTAAATCTTTTTTTAAGAGAATTATCAAAGATCTCTTTCTGCTTCGTCTGCAAAATTTGTTACAAGAGCCTGTAACTTGTAAAAAAAATACTGGCAAGGAGTTGCCTGGAGGTGGATAAAACCACCATATGTACTGCAGACTGAACGGTGGCACCCACAAATTTCCCCCCCGCATCCCTAAAATGTTTCTATTCCTTCCCCTGCTTCTTCTACACTGGCCAAGTGACTGTCGCAGAGTAATGACCGCGGCATGCCCATAAAGACTTAGTCATCTCCTGCAAGCACTATACAGACCCTACACATGTCAAGGACAAATTCATGCTTCTGACCTGATCTGTTTGTGTGTGTGCCAGCGAACCGGACACTGTTGCATGTTGTGCCCTCTAAATATACACATCCTTTGACCGTGTATTTTTATTCGCCACTGGAATAGGATAACCCCTGGGGCTTGATTGTGTTTAAGCAACTATTGTTGAGTAGCCTTGGTGAGCTTGCCTCCAAAATCAACCCAAAAAGCCTGCTTCCTGACCCTCGAACTGCATTCAGAGAGCGCTGGGTAAAAGTGGGGGTAAAGCAACAGACTATAAATCGCTTTTAATGTAGACATCTTGACACAGTTTATGGTCACCTGGTGTGGAACCGTCCAATTAAATGGTACAGTACATTTGATGGCTGTTAATAATATGACAAGCATTTCATCAGAATTTAGAAACCCATCAATTTTATTGCTCTATATGAAACCCATGTGAGGGAGAGGTGCATGGATACAAAACACATAAACAAACACACACACACACACATACGCACACACGCGCGCACACACACACACACACACACACACACACACACACACACACACACACACACAAGCACTAAACCTAGCCTTTAACTGCAAAAACCATACTTTGATCAAAACAATAAAGCACTTATGGACTTATTTTGAAAATATATATTTTGAAAATAAATAAAATTGGTTTATAAACATCCAATTAAATAGAACTTAACAAGATCAAATATTGAACCTTCTATTGTTTACACCATATTTCGTGGGTGGTCAGTAGCAGAAAAACGTCTTGTAAAAGCAAAGATTTCATGACCTTTTTTTTCTTATCTAAATGTAACTCATAATCGCACATTAATGCCAACCTTTGTGTGGGGGGTTTAGGATAAATTAACAAATGTTACAGTAAGCGTGAGAAGGACAAAAGACTCAAGCAGATTCTTTCTCTTCCTTTGTCTAGCCTGCCATCATGTGAGACCGGTTCTTTAAGCCCGTCTACCAATTGGAGGGTGTAGCGGGCAAACACCCCCATGCAACACACACAGTCACACACACACACACACACACACACACACAGAAATATCTTCTGGCTTAGTTGTGACACCAATCGCACTTTCTCCCCTCCACACACGGGCGGTTAGTCCAAACATCTCTCATTTGCGACCCCTCTCTCTCTGTATGTGTGTCTTTCTTGTAGTAGCGCTTCAATGACTAAAAAGGAGCACCAGTGGCATTTGGCAGTGGACATGCACAGACACGCCTGCCCACGTTTGCTCTCAGGAGCCCTTCAAGCCATGGCAGCTCCTGTGCCACACACAACACACACCCACATGCACACAATATGCACACACATTGAGTCACACAAGTGCACACAATAAAAAGTGGCCTTTCTTGTCTGTCCAATTGTCACCATGTCTCCGGATGTACTGTATGTCTTTAAGCACCAGATTCTCTCCAACAGACAGGAAATAAACAATATTTTCATCAACCAGCTGGTTGTGTCATGAACCGCACCTCTTCCTGGAGTGGGAAGGCTGCTCCATAACTGATTGACACTGCTGTGGCCTACATATGGAATTCCAAGCCAATGCATCTCTGCATGCCGCCATTTGAGCCATGAGAGTAGGTCTGTGCACATGACCGCTCTTAAAGACCAGCAGCATCTGTAAAGTCTGTCTGCCCCTCCATTACCAACACGATCAACACCCATCCCGCCCTAGCTCTCGACATCTCCTCATCCACTTCGTCCTCCTGGTCCTCCTGAGCTCCTCACACCGAGCTGAACTTATCTGCTCAACATGGCCGCCACCTAGCTTAGCTCCCAACTAGCTAACGGTCATGGAGGCCTATGTCACAAGACAAAGGCTAGGGCACTGAACCGGCACCATGGACATCTTCTTTACATTTTGCTAGTTTGTGTAGCTGTCAGTGTCTTCCACAGTCTTATTTGTCCTAAATATTTACTTTGAAAAATCTATTAGCATGTCTGATTAGGAAAACATGTATATGATTAATAGAAATGTGGTTGATATAAAACTAAATATCTAAATTACATTATTTGTACTATATTGTTTGCACTTGATACTTCATTTCACTATTGATGACAATGATGATAATGATAATAATAATAATAATAATAATAATAATAATAATAATAATAATAATAATAATAAAATAA
>JAODUG010091916.1:0-11907 GCA_027564795.1 Aphredoderus sayanus | reverse complement strand
TATTAAGTAATATATACATTGTGCCCCAAGTAATTGATTGCATTTCTATTTCATTGGTGACAAAAGTGTTTTATTCACAGATTTGTATATAAAGGTTGTATTGAGACTGGAAACAGTGGAAATATAAAATTTTAATAGGTTACACATTACGTATTATAAAGAAAGACAGTGGACCCTGAGGAATTATTCGCTTAACCCTCCTGTTGTCCTAGTGTTAGGGTTAGGTTAGAGAAGAGGACCACGACACTGCCTTTTGCAGGTCATTTTGACCCAAGGATAACAGGAAGGTTATTAAGTAGAAGTGTATTAGCTTACAATCACTGTCTCCACCATTGAAATATAATGGTCTCGTGAGGAGAGGGATCAGAGCAGTGTAGCACTTCATTCCTGCAGCTATGGATGTGGCTGCTGAACACCTGCTGGACACATCTGTACGTTACACAGGGTGATTAAAACTTCTGCGTTGTGCTCCTTATAGTGCACAAACCATCATTACAGTTAGGGGGCAATTTATGTATGACTACAGTTACTATTTTAGTTATCAGATTACTGAATTCCAACATTATTGCATCACAGGCTGTATGTAATGTTATTTTTTAACTCTTTCTCTTCTGCTAACTTGTCACATTGACAACACTATGAATAACATTGTGTAGTGTATTTTAAAATCCAATCCAAACTTATTTTAATTAGGACACTTCTGGTGGAGGGGTATGAAATTTCCACCACACATGAATCCAGCCATATAAATACAGGCACGAGCATTATTGTAGGTGATTTACAGTGGTTTATTTGTGGTATTTCAATTTCCAACATGGTAGTAGACCCTGCCTGGATTGTGGCCTTGATGTGGCAGAAGAGCTTGTGAGGCCTGATGATCCTCAGAGCTATGTCGCTGGGAAATATGCTCCTGTTTGGATCTCCCAAAGCGACCAGGAGCTCTGGATAGTGACAGAAAGATGGTAGGATGGATGGATGGATAGCATAGTAGAATGGTCAATGAATGAATGCCCTTTAACCCCTCAACCATCACCTTCAGTGTGAAAAACCATCATCGTCAGTGTAATAAATGCGGTTCCCAGGTAAGACAGCATCAGGTGACAACAAAAATAACATGCATCACAGAACTAAAATGACCAGAGTTACACAGATGACTTCCAAAAAATATACTTTTAATTAAAGAGGATAACTGGCCCTTGTACACACCAAATCAATATATGTGTTAACATATGCAACCCTTCTGCAATTACACGAGTGATTATAGCAGCACTCAGCCCTATACTGTATCAATAGCACATGTTGAAAACAATACATGTATGTCTCATTAGTATTTTATCAACCGACAAATATGTATGCCCTATTATCTGATCATATCTCAGTGATGAGTGATGGCATCTGTTATCTTTTTTATTTTCATAAGCCAATCTAACATCTCAGGAAATTAATCAAGGCAAGACCAGGAGATTATTTTCATACTTTTATTTCCACTGATCTACAGTCATATGAAGGTCAACAAGGAGTACCTCCTGCGTCAAGGTGAGTACAGTACAGTACAGTATATAGTACATGTATTTTAATACATTAAGCAGTGGAGGGGGGTCTGGGGCAGATAGGTTTTAAATATACTTGCAATTCAAGTTTCTAGAACAAGTGTTAATGTCAAATCTCTCATTAAAGACAAACAGGGAGCATTAATGTCACACAATTAATATTTGCAGATGAAATGTTCTTATAAGTATGTTTGTACGCATTAACATATTTGAAACACACTAACAGAAGCTCAGGGTTAAAATACTGTAACCCTGTAGTGTGATTATCTCTACACTCTGGACAAAGCTTGCTATTACGCATTTATTTAAGTTGGCCAGGCGTGTGTGTACCTTTTGTTTTGGGTATATGTAACAAAAATGTTGGCCTCCAGGGTAATATACTGTAATTGGTGCTACTGCCTGTAGACATACATGCACTGTTCTATAGACTTTATTCTCTAGAGCCTAAGCTAGGGGCTGTACACTTACTGTACACCACCAAAATTTCATGGTATTTGCCATAGTACATTTTAATTAGATACCTTTCTAAATACCAGTTGCTTAATTGTAAAAGCAGTGGATGTGCAAGTATCTAATAATTATTATTTTTGGCATGTTGTTGGCCGTTACATATTTGTATTTTCCCTCTGCCATCTGCAGTGAATTTTACATACTTCAAAATTATTTTTCACAGAAGATGTTCTCAAAAGGCAATTGGAATGATGATTAAAATGTCTTCATGGATTTATACAGTATGATGTGGACTAGCTAATCCTTTAAGCTTGTTGGCAATACTTAATTGGGAATATTCTGTTGTTATATAATCTAATAACCACCGCTAATTAGATCTATATACCCCTGAATAAACAAACTTTCATCTTCTGTATCAAAGACAGGCAAAAAACATTCTTATCAAAAATGCTTTCTGGACTGTCAAAATAGTGTGACCTACACCAGGTCCCTTTAACTCAGAAAATGATGAAATATTCTATCAACAATACAGAAAAATATAGAACCAAGTTTTAAGTTCATAGGTGGGGTCAGCGAGATGTCAATCAAGTGAGATCCATGCTCAGATGATATTAAGATAGATCACCACAAATACCCCTTTGGAACTGGTGGTGAGGAACGTGATCCAGTTCATTCACAAGGTCATGGTCACATTCTCTGGGATTCCCCTGATGACACGATACACTTCACATTCACTGTCTAGGAGACTTAAATGAATCTTCAAGCACAGAGAGACAGATGAGGGATACAGTGATGTGCAGCCTTGACAATAAACAACATATCAGATGGTGAAAGAAGTCGAAGATATTGATAGGTCTGTCTGCCGGGGCTGCATGACTAGAGCTACCCAAGCGTTTAGATTATTTTCCCCACCCGGTGTGGCACTTAGAAAACTGAAAGTTAAGTTTGGAGTTTTTAAACATCAACTCTGTTCTCCCAGACATTAAACGCCTACCAACCTCAAACTAAATTATGAACCAGTGAGAGGCGCAAAGCATCTGTTTGAAAAAAAAGTGTTTAAAAGAACAGACTGGGGCAGACTGGTTGCCATGAATATTTGATGCCGCAGTCCTTGAATGTAAGACTGAGGCAAATTATTTAATGTTCCCAATGGTCCAACGCCTCCTGTTCTGTGAAATGGACTGGCAGAATACCTAGGTCAACTTGTACTGAAGCATGCAACTATGGATTTGCTGCTATTTTTGTTTCCTAAATCATTTGCGAGACATTTTAAGTTTCAACATCTTTAATGGGCAATGGATTCTTCCTAGGATAATGTTGATGCATAAATCACAATGATCTTTCATTTTCTTCTTTCCTTAATTAAAACATTTGGTGCCGTGGCAGGTTGGAATAGCTCTCGCAAAGTGGAGGCATACGTCACAAGGAGGATTATGGGTATCTAGCATAGGAGAGGAAAAGGTGCTTAACTGTGGAATTACAGCTTAAATGAGTTTTTAATAGCGCAGTTAATGTGGGGGAAATGTGATGCCAGTAGACGCTTGAGAGTGCAAATTACCTTCATAAAGAATAAGACACTGAGTAAAAGCAAGCGGGCATTATTTTAATTATTAGATTGCATCCCTGTAAAGCAATGGTAGTATATGTGTACTTTGCCTGGCACTTTTTAAGAATCAGCTATAATTTTATTATATAATTTTATTATATTTGTTATTATGTTTTACAATGTAATTGTCACCAAAAACAATGTTCTCCTACTAACTTTTAGCCAAGACCATAAAGCTCTTACCTGTGAAGTCATCGAATCTCATTTTCATGTTGGCCAAAAACTATACACATACTGTATCTGTACATTTGCTTTGGTAAAATGAATAGTAGGATAAAAAGCATGAAACACAAATAAACGTTGCATACTCACGTCGCATTCATTTGTATGACGATGTAGTGAATCCTTCGGTCTCACACATTACACAATTCCATCCTAACATACATGTTAGTATTAAAATGTATTTATCATCCTTCTTCTCCATACTAAGTCACATATAGGCCCATACACACAGTCATTTTATGACCCCTATGGAATGCCCCAACAAAGACAAACAAACAGAAAGAAATACATGCATCTCCCCTGTACCTCATTAAAGACTATTCATGTTTTTGTTACATAATAACCACTTGTATACTATGTTTTATAGTGCTATGTCACTATGTGTGTACCCATTGCTAAGAATAACACAACTAAAGTAACACTTTTCTTAAGTTTTAGACTAACATGCCCAAATCAGGGAGTGCTGATGATTTAAGATCCTTCTTCTCCACAGCCAGAGATAAATTCCTTTTTGTCTCAAACTCACTGTACACTAAAGCTATTACAGGTTTTAAATGTGAATATTAAGTTATTCTAAACTCGTAAACATGTTGAAACATTAATGTTACATAGATCTGTGTTATAGAACATAAGTATGTATGAAGACACCTATTGCATATATAATTACCATCTAATTATGGTATAAATACCATAACCATAACCTTAAGGTGCCGTGTCTGATGTCAAACTGATTCCCTTTTAACTGTGATTGTTAATTTGACTTTTTCTGGAGCATTTTAATATTGTAAAGATGGTTTAATCCAGAAATAAGTATTCAAGCCAAAAGACCTTAGTCCAGATAAAGATGCAGATAAGAAATTCACACCCCTTTTTGGCACGCATGAGGCGGGACCCCAAGGGGCAGTATATATGGTGAGGTCGCTCCCCTTCCCTCTCTCTTGTGTTCTGGTGTGTTCCCTGTGTTCTTGGACCATGCAAATATTTTGGGTGCTAATTTAAATGTGTGCCTTGTGGCCAGAAAGTCCACAATGAAATAAACTTGGTAATATTACCGTAAAACTTATTTTGTTTTTATTACGTCAGTAAGGTTTAATTACAACGCGCGACAGTATCGTGTTATACGGACGAGACTTCCACAGGCCGCCAAGCTAAAGGACGCTGAAACTACACGCACGCTAAGTCAGCTGTGATCCACGGATAACTCTAGCTGAGTTGAAATCAGTGCCAAAGGCTTTGAGCCTCCACAAACGCTAAAACGCGATTCTCGGTTAACTCAGTACCAGAATCTGAACGCCCACATTTCAAAGCTTCACAAACGGAGGACTCGTGTTGCAAGGAAACTGCAACATCCCAGCTTCACCACCAGGTGGAAGACCTAATGCCCCCTTTGACATCGAGACCAGGGGTTGTTTAACCCCACCCAGACAGCCCTCTCTTAAAACAACAAAGCTTGGAAAAGCCTTTCCAAGCCGTCAACCAACCGATGACCACATCATCGCTACGACGCCCACTTTTCACCAAGGAGCCAAAGACGCGCTCGACACCACGTCATCGACTGGACACCGCGTCACTGCCTAGACGCCAAGCCAACAGGAAGAGAAAGTGATGAGTACATGCAAAGGCTGGTGTAACTTCCTCTCCCTTACCCTTCTATCTACCTCTGCCCCGTTAGCAGCCGCACGGCTGGAGCTAACATAGGCCAGATTGATTTTTAAAAATACGATTGATTTTTATAACGAGCATATTTGGAAATATTATTAATTTATTAATAATCATAAAGGTAACTAAATCACCTAGTGTCTAATAAGAGATACTGAAACGTTAGTGGTGCCCCGCTTAATATTAATTTTCCTACAATCTTATTTATTCTACTGATAATGTACTGTAAGATGATATGTCTGGAGTAGAGATGTTTCGTTCAAATGGAAAGATTCCTTCAAAAGGAATGATTTCTTCAATACTGTGCATGGATTAATTATTTAAAATATCTCTCTCTTGTTAATATTGAACTGAAATCCTTGTAAGCCAGGCTGTAGGCATATTTAGGGCCACGACATAGGTTCGGAGAACTGTCAAATTTACTTTTGATGATGAGAAAGAATGTATACATTGTTCAATGTATTGAATGAGAACAGATTCTCTTGATACTCTTTTGTCAAAATCAATCAGATTTTCTAAACGAGTCATTTAAATGAATCATTTCATTGAATGGACTGAAATGATTTGAATCTGACTGAAATCTGCCATCTCTATCTTGAATTAACACGTTTTTTATGTTAACAATTTCCTGTTTTAACTAAATAGAAAGTGGAGTAGTTAATATGGAAATAACACTATGTATAGTAGATAGATTTTCAAGCTCCCAAGCTTCATACATAAAATCTGTAAACCAAGAGACAATTACCAGGACCCATCTAGGCCTTATCCTATTCTGAATTCTGAGTGGTGGCATCATGGCTTTTTGGAGGAAAAAAAAACCTCCCCCTCATATTCTAAACACACTCCAGAAGGGCAGGTGAGCCCTCAAATGGTCTTGTTATAAGATACTGGTTACTGGTTATCTCCATAGTACATTGCCTCCCACTTTCACTGAGCACGAAATTATTCTGCATGAGAGATGAACTCACATTGTTGTTAATGTTCAAAGAGGGTAATGGAACAGCCCCCAGAAAGTTTAGTAAGAGGTTACCATGACCGAAACACAATAATGGCATGCAGTCAGAAGTGTGTATTATGTGGGATCTATGTAAAAGAGGTGAAGAGAAATAATATAAAGAGCTGCTAGGCCCAGCTCACCGTCACAGGTTGTTCCGGGGCTTCATGCCCTGTTTTATACATCCACAGAATGAATAGATCAAGAGCTTTTATGAAAATGATTTTTGGCTCCTTTTGAAAATGCGGCAAGAACGACTCAAACTCAAGAAATTTTAAAGGGGTCATTTGAGGTGTAATTCAAGTGTTACCTTCAAAGATGTGTTGAAAGCTTTTACGGAGAGCACGCCCTTCTTGCGCATCAAAAGGCGTCAAATACCGCAATCAATTTAACAGATTCATCTTTCCCCTGTTCTGTCAGGGCTAATGAAACAAGAAGTTGCTGGGAGCAAAAAGTCAAATGCCTTGCATAATTATGAGCAAAGTAGGCCTGTGGTCTTTTAACTCCAAAGAGACAGCCACGACAGAGAGGAGCCCTGTACCCCCATAGCATTTCATTATTACAGAGTGTGATAACATCTTTAATTCCATTTTAAATAGGTTTATATGTCCATCATAAAATACTCCCTTGTGGGGATTAATTATCCCCGCAAGATAAGCAACACTATGGAAAGTGAGCAGGGACAAAGAGGAAGAAAGTCATTTCTAAAGGCAAAGAGACAATTTATGTGGCCTTGGTGTGTGATCGCATCCCTGTTGGGGCTTATCGCTTGTGACATCCCTTCCTGTGGCTTTTACATCTAGTCATCTGTTCAGCACAGACAATAGAACTACATAGAGCTAACACAAAGCGAGTAATGTCAATGTAAATTAATGTAACCTGGAAATTTCCCTGTAATTTAAAGGGCTTTAATTCTCATGTTTGGATTTAATCTATATTTCCTTACTGCTAGTATAACCAGGCACCCTTGAGTACTCTCAAACACATTATCTCCTGTATGCACAAGCACACAAGCAATGATTTCATGTCAACCATTCCATTCCCAACTTCCCCCCTGAACCCTCACAAAATATATGGTACACCTCATATAATTCCAATATTAAGGAATTTGCATTGCTGTTGGCGTTATTGATTAGATGTCTGCCATAACCAAAAACATTGATGGAAACCTTATTACTGCACTTAATGAATGATGTTTTATTAATGGCTTTGTAATAAGATTACCTTTATCTCAATGAAAGCAATCAATCTTGTGCTCCCCTGTTGTGCCGTGGTGTGGTTTTTCATTAGGCCCTAGCTCTTACTTATATACACATGGTCATGTATGCTCCACCTAGATGCAGAAACCTCCTACTAATGAATTAATGGTTAGAGTGAACTTTATGGATTCCCATTTGGGAACTAAGTTGTTACAGCTTTTCCTAATAAGAAACCAATAATTATACTACAACACATGTACTTGAACTACACCTATTACAGCCGACATAATTTAAATGTGAAAATGTAATTAAGGCTACTAATAATATTTATAAGCAAGGGGAATGAGTCACCGTGTAAAACATGTTTGCTACTAGCTTAGAGTGTGTTCTTTAACTGAATTTGTAATGCAAATAATGTTTTGCTAAAGCAGTGTGTACAGTGATATGCTGTGGTGTTAATGTAAGGTTTACAAGGGCTAACTATACACAGTAGCAACAAACAAACACAAAAGCCATTTGGAAAGCCATATTGTTGAGTTTCATCTGATGATGTGTTCCAATTGCTTTCAGTTTATTCGAAATTGCTGCTGCTCTACCATGCTCTGAAACCTTCAGATAGTAACTTAAATACCTTTGTTTCAGATGTTTATAAGGGTTATTTAAGGGTTTGAGAATACCATCCCGTGATTCACAAACACCACTGAGATCCGGGCAAGATATTTGTCCTCATGAACGACTCTGTGAAAAGGACACATTTTAAGGTAATTAAATGGTTCATTTAACGCCGAACAATACACACATATATATATATATATATATATATATTCAGTTGTTAACATGACTGCATTGGCTGCTAAGGCTTTCATTGCTTGTTTCTGTTTCTACCATGAGGCTGTGGACAAATGTATATAGGGCCATGTGATTGGTTGAGAAGACTGAATAAATGCTTAGTTGCTTTTTCTCACATAGCCTTAGCTTATAGCCTATATAAGCTGCAAATATTATTTTTTTATTAGCTCAGACATATACTCCCTTTCCTAATTACTTCATTGATCCAACTGTTACAATGTTGTATTCTTAACTTTGTTGTTCACATGATTTCTTTATATATATTAATGCAATCATGATTCTACTTAACTGGCTAAAACATGCTTAATATTATGCTTAAACTGCACAACACATTTGTACCACGGGGAGCTGTGCAGATGGGCGTCACGCCCCCTCCCATTGCGATCATAAGCCTTCTCCATATTCACAATTGCCTACTATGACGGGGCAAGGTGCAGATCACTCATTGTCACTCAATGTTGTAGGCCACACATAGTATTCAACCACCACCTCTACTTTGTGAAATAAGCTAACTATATTGCCAGCTCTGTTGAGCATGCTAGTAGAAAACGATCTCCTTCCAGCCAGCTGACACAGTAAGGTAACTGAATGCACAGTTGTCCGTTTCAACCAGTATAGCCTGCTTCTTGTTCTAAGGCGAATGACAGAAAGAAAAGAGAGACAGGGCGTCCGACAAAAGTTCACTCAAAACGGCGCAGCATCACGGCGCTCCCGTCCAGTGATGACATTTCAACAGAAAATATAGCAATTGAACTGCGTTTTGTTGTTGACGCTCACTGGTGTCGCATCCATACACACAGATGCCACGCTGCATCTGTTCCATGTTGGTTTGAGTTGATTCGACTGTGTAAAGCCGAATCATTAAACTACTCAGCAACGCAACGTTTATTAATTAAGATTAAATTACATATAGCCTCACAAGTGCCATTGGTACAGTACAAAGCAAAGAAATGGCTCTTGTGCAAAGCAGGTAGAATCACTCGGTGCTCAGCAGTGTCCAACAGTGGAGACAAAAAAAACTACGAATTTTTAAAACAACTTAAATCTGCCATCTCTATAACACACACAATGGTGTGGTAGGATGGGAGCACCTACAATATTCATGCTGTGAATTACGTTCACAGGGCACAAATAATTGTTGCTAGTAACTGGAAATGGCAATATGGCGCAGTGGTTAGAGCGGGATGACGTGATCGAGAAGTCTCTGGTTCGAACTTAGCTATCTCCTCACCAAGTGTCAAGGTGTCCTTGAGCATGACACCTAACCTATCCCTACAGCTCCCTGTGGTCAGGTGGCTCCTTGCATGGCTGACACCACCATCGCTGTGTGCATGTGTGAATGTGAGGCAATCCTGTAAAGCGCTTTCAATGGCCAGTAGGTTAGAAAAGTACAATATAAATGCAGTCCATTTACCATGTATGATATACATGTACACTTGTACCTGACACAAAAGGGGGCATAAACCATCTGTGGCAAACAACAGTTTATAGTCCTGATGCATGCTGGGAAACATGGCTAAAATGGGCTTTTGTTATGGCCTTATTCACTGGATAGTTATCGCTGGCTAGCTATGTACACATACTGTGGAAGAAAATGTATTCAGAATCTAAGGTAAAAGTATTAAAAAAGCTCTTCCCACTGTCTTCATCCATCAGAGATTGACACGGATGGATGTCTCTTTTACATGGTGCCGACACCCACTAAGCTATGTAAGGCTTGTTTAACAAGTATAATGCATACCACCAATAAACAGCACCTACAGTATTTTCCCCCTAATGCATCCCAGAGGCTAGTGTCAGGCACATATTTTAGCCATAACTTATTTTTAAAGGCAGCATTTACGGACCTCACAGTAGGGATATATGATGGGACGCATGGCATTAATTATTCCCAAACCATTTGATTGATCTGATTAATAATTTTGGGACATGGGCTCACTTGGAGCAGACTGCTTGTAAAGGTTGGATTTATCATGTTGACATTTGGCTATAGCCAATCATCTTCTCTCGCTCTCTCTCTCTCTCTCTCTCTCTCTCTCTCTCTCTCTCTCTCTCTCTCTTTAAGAAGTTGTGCTGTCATTTACAGTATTTTCCCCTCTCCACTACATAAAGAAAATAGGACACAAATATGCCCTTTTCGGTTGTCTTCTGCCTCTCTCTCAGTGAGAAAGCTTGCAATGTTTTAGTGAGAGATTACAGCTTGCGCACCAACGTTCTGCATGCACACACTTGCCTGTTGATGAGCATCACACAGACTGTTTTCCCTGCCGATGTACCATGCCTGGTGCTTGGAACACAACCGAAAGGTCATACCCATCACAGTACATTGTAGAAACACCTGCACAACAAAGGCAGAAGAGATGCATCAATCTGAAAGTATTAACGTAGGTTAAGTCCCTCCATTTGTTCACAGTTATCAGCTCCCATTCAAACAAACCAAAAAATGCCTGCGTATGCATACATCGATAAGGAAATATTATTAGATCCCAGTGAATAGAGGACACCTAGGATGTTTGCAGGAAGATGCTGGGGAATACCAGATCTCCTACAAATCCTCAGCGTTGACCTAAAAGGCCAGATCTGGACCTCAGACTAAGCTGTTTAACCCTAGAGACACTGCAGCACTGTGGTAGTAGGACCCAGCACCTAATAGAGAAATCCCAAGCTTAAACGGGGCCAATTAAGATGCACTCCAGTGCAACCTACTGGACTGACCATCAAAATATTTATCGTCCTTCATATACCAAAGGAAATACCCGAAGCAGTCATTTCCCCAAGCATTTCGGTTTCATTATAGTTTGGTTACCTTAGAACTATTTCTGCATACACTATATATTGACCCCGTTATGATGAGCAATTTAAATTCCCACGCAGCAATATCTGCACATATAGCCCTGCCACATTTCCTCTTATACAGCAGAACATTTTCCCCTCACTCCACATTGCTATTACTCCTCTGCTACACCAAAGTGCAGAACCCACATGGCGCAAGAGGTACTGTACAGTATACCGTAGCTGCACAGCCCAAAGAAATATTAAATTCATCTACAATGGTTTTTGTAATGAATACAACTCATTCAAATGTTTTTAAACAGAATGACACACTGTATAATAGGAACCGCTTGCCTATTGTGCCATGTGCTCATGAAGTTTACCTACGATTGTCTTGCGGCAGACTGGGGGGAAAGGATTTAGTCGTGGATTTGATTGTCGTTGGACATTTCTAATAGACAATACTATATATTAAGACAGTGTGTGGCCCATAGTGAGTAAACCCTTTCCATGTTTGCAGATGCGGAGGCTTAAATGCCCTGCCCCCTCAAACGATACTTGTGTTTTTAACCCTCGTACTGTACTCAGAAATATAGTATTTAGCCA
>JAODUG010091895.1:0-11911 GCA_027564795.1 Aphredoderus sayanus | reverse complement strand
CTTTTTCTTGAAAAGCTTCATGAGTTGTCCAAATCTCTCAGCAATCTGTTTATTGGGGAAAAAAGTAATCTGTTAACTGTCACTACAGGATTTTATACTATGCTTATATAATAAAGTCATATATATATATATATATATACACTTAACCGTTGTGATGTCCTCTGGGTCAGAATGACCCAAATCACTAGCCCTTTGTGCCAGATAGAAAGCGCTAAACCTAATTCTACAGTTTACACACACAATTTGAAACCCGAGGACAACAGGAGGGTTAAGAGGCACGAAAAAACAGCACAAACACATAAACAAATAAAAGAAATACACTCAGCAATGACAATTGAAAAACACACAAATCATACACAATCAGATGGCGCGGCCAGGTGGCCAAATACAAGATTTTTGAGTACATCACAAGGGCTAATATGCTATATACAGTATAGTGGCCACGTAGCCTGGTGCATAGGTAGAAAAGACAATCATGGACTTGCCTGGTGTGATGACTTGTTTAGCTGCTCTGCCAGGGCAGAGAATGTTTCACGTGATGCACCCTTTGTTTTCAGCTCTATAAGAATAGCTCGATCTTCCTCCCTATAAAAAAAAAAAAAAAAAAAAAAAAACGAACAATTTGCATGATATTTTAAAACTAGATTTCGAGTATAGTATTAATATTAACTAATATCTTACACAACTTAAGAAACAATAAAAAAAAAGGCGTAGACGGATGAATGATATATCATCAAAATAAATCAAACTGATTTGGGGAAAAAAAACAACTAGACTGTAAACTGTAAATATACAGTATATTTAAAGTTTCTAGTACAATATGTATGTAAACACACACACACACACACGATGTGACTGCTGGCACACAAGGTAGTGTTTTTGAAACCAAAGGACAACCGGAGCGTTAAAATGCACGAGAAAATACATACATAAATTAATTAATTAATAAATAAATAAAAATACACAGCACTGACACTAAAGAGAAGAACACAGACACAATCAGGGTGGCGCCATATGCTGGCATAAGATGGTAGTGTGTTTGAAACTTGAGGACAACAGGAGGGTTAAGGAATGTCAACTACTGACCTGGTCCATGCAATGACAACTTCTCCCTTCTTCTTGACGAGGTTCTTAGCAGACAGGCTACTGGGAGACAGTGGTACAGAGGGGGATTTGCATTTCCGCTTTTGCTTTTTGGAGCTTTTTGTCTCCGTGTTTTTTGTTATTTTGGAGGCCTTATTCTTTTTGCAAAGAATATCCTCTTTCTTGGCCCGTTTGGATTTTGCATTCTCTTGGTGATTTTTATGCTTTCGACCAATTTTACGGTGCTTTTCTTCTCTCTCTGGTGTGCTGTTTATTTCCTCTGCAATCATGAGCCGGTCAGACATTGCTGACGTCTCTACCTCCTCGTCTGATGATACTGCATGTTTTAACAGCAAGTCCTCACTCATTGGGTTTGTTTCAAGACTTCTGGCAAGTTTGTGGAGAGGCATGTCAGAAGGTTTTTGGGAGCAATCAATTGACAAGGGAGCTTTTGTGGTACTTTCAAGAGCAGATGTGGCTTTATCGCCATTGCACTGGTCATCCTCGGTAAGGGTTTGACTTAAACTCTCATCGGCTGCGATGGTAACATCTGCACTCTTCACTTCCTGCCGTATCTTCAAGACAAAATGGTCAGTGGATTTCTCCATGACCACTGCTTCAATGGGCAGGTGAGGCTTGAATTGAAAAAACGTCAGAGCAGGGGATTCTGGAGTTAAGCTACTGCTGGAGCCGCAGCTTGAGATGTCCGTGTCAAGAGCAAGGTGGATATCCTGCTCTGTAGCATCCTCCCCGTCTAACAGAGCATCCTCACACAAATGAGCGCTGATGACACTCTGTGGTGTGGTTGTTATCCCCAGGGCAGATGGCTGAAGAAAGCTTAAATGGCTGTCAGACTTCAGAGGTGAGGGAATAGTAAGAGAGACTGCTAAATCTTCAGCAAGAATTGAGAAGGTTCTCTGGTGATCCAAACTGGGTTGCAACATTGTGTTAGTTCCTGATGGCACCTCTAATAAACAGCTCTCATCAAGCAGTTCTGGGTTTAGAGGGAGATGAACTTTGGAATGTGGAGACGATATCTTGCGAGGGGAAATGCTGGACCAAGAAGCAATGAGCTTGGAGGGAGAAATGAATTTATCAGGAGAGGTGAAGCATTCCATAGGTTGTCCATCCTTCTTTGGTGTACTGAGGGCCCAGGCTGTGTTATCCCCAGCAGTGACACTGGAGTCTAATAGGTCTGATCCTTGCAGGAGACATTTGAATATCTCTCCCATTTGGGAATCTCTTACCAGATTAAATGTTAAACTGGAGGCTTGCTGTTCTGTGAGTATTTGAAAGTCACTCCTGTCCTGTAGGGAGACACTTTGAGAGAGAACAATAGAGGTCTTTTGAGGTTTCTCAGGGGTTGAAGTAGTATTAGGGAGGAGTTCAACCTCCGTATGTGTATCATTATCACCACTTGATATTCTGATATCTTTTCCTCTACTTCCAAGGCCTGTTTTACAACAAGCAACAGGATGTGGTCGGATTCTCCTGAGGTTGGTCTTGACAGATTTCCCATCCTTTGGCTGTTGTTGGAACTTTGGAGACATGCTTACAGAAGGCTTTTTGGGAAGTTTGTCATTTCCAGTAGGGTTATTTTCCTTAGCCACCATTTTGTCTGGATGATGCCCCATTGTTGGTTTACAAAAGCTTTTTAGTGTCGAAAGGATTTCCTTGAATAAGAACTCTAATTGAACATTTACAAAGTCCCACAATTTCTGCTTTAGATTTACTGCTTGCTGTTCAAATATACGTTTTACAATGCCATTATTAGATACGGTGTTAAAAACAGATGTTATAATTTTTCTCAGTTTGGCCTTGAGCTCAACTTCTTGACTACATATTTCACACAAGCTGGCACCATTCACACATTCCAAAAATGATTCCTGGAAATTCTCCATCATGCCATAGAAGCTCTTCTTAGGAAACATCTTATGGAGTTTCATGTACTTTTTACGGACCTGGGTACGGACTTCCTTGAAAGCATCCATTACAGCTTCCATGTTTGTGAAAGAAGCATCAGATGTTGTGGGACAAACGGTTTTAAAACGACTTTTGTTTGAGGGACTTCCAGAGGCTGCAGTGACGATTTTTCTTTCAGACTTCATTTTGGCAGATCTTTGTGGTAATTTGGGACTTGGGTGACTGACTGGCTGATTTAGTTTTGCCCTTTTAGGTGAATGTATGGGAGAAATTGAATTTCCATCTTCGCTTTCACTCAGAATTTCCCCTTCCTCCAGTTCATTGTCAGATTTGATTGAAGGTAGATGATGTTCTTTGTCTGTGTTTTGTGGTTCATGATTTTTAGATGTACCAGGATATTTGTTCTCCTTGTTCACATCCAATGTTGTTGGATTTAAAGCAACAGATGAGCTTGAGAAATCTGTGTAAAAGGAAGAGATGAGTAGTTTAGATATAAACATAAAATAAGATCAAGGAAGCTTATTTTAGTTTAAAAGACAGCCAAGCAAACAAGCTAATCTTACCATTTTGTAGACTTTTGACATGAGCTGGCTTGCTACAACTTGGGTGACTTCTCCTTGTTAAACGTATTGGGCTCCGGAGAGGGCTTATTGCATCAGGGATGCTCTTAAGATTCCTTAGTGTTAGCATCATAGAGTCCTCATCATGGGGTAACGACACTGAACTGGAAGGCTTAATATTTCCCTCCAGCTCTTTAGGAGACTTCCCAGGGCTGCAGACCTTTCTTGGTGTTAAAGCAAGTAGCGCTCTGTGTTTCCCAAGTGGTGAAGCCTCTTCTGTTGTACTACTTACTTTTGACACTTCAATATAGTCGGTTGAAGAACATGGCTCAGCTTCACTGTTATTGCCATCTTCACCCGTCTGTGTAAATACATAAATAGCCTCAGGTAAACTTAGTCCTTCTTTTGGGAAAACGTCAAGGGTTATTGTGCTGGACACAGCATCTGCATCTTTGGGACTGTGTTCAGTGTCACCAGAATCTCTCTCATTGATAGAATTTGATATGGTGGAAGGAGACATGTGCTGAAGATTTCCATCAGCCAGAATGTAAGGTGAAACCTCTGTTTTAGACTTTCCATTAACGAGATCACAACCTGTGGATGATTTAATTGTATCATCTTGATGTGTACTAGTTCTTGGACCTTCTGAGCCAGAATTGAGCAAACTGGGATTCATTAGAATTGGGTTTCCTGTTTGATTTTCAAAGTTTATTTTTTGTGAAGAATTGTCAAAGTTTAAGAGGCTTCCAGATGTCACACTGTGACAAGCTGTAACCTCTGAATCACTTGATATAACCACGTTACTATGCGACAAAATACATTCTATGTTTTCTATGGTAGCTTTTGAAATATTGTCACCTTCTGTAGTCGTTACTGTAGTTGTTGCTTCTAGAATGGGGTTACCACTTGTTAAATCATCTGTAGGCCGGTGGAGAACACTAAATTCTGCTGTTTGGACATTTCCCTCAAGTTGCACTATGACCACAGCAGTCTTTGTTTTCTCTTCCATAACTACATTTACATTGACACTTTTTATGTCTCCTTTGTCCAGATTAGGACATTCGGGGTTAGCAGAAGATGGCTCTGCAACTCTGTCTGAGTCATTAGCATCCATTTCTGATGAACTGTTGGCTATTTCATCAAGGACGCACATATCCTCAATGTTAGGTTGCACATCATCATCTGGTCCACTGTCTGGCACTGTTTCTGCTCGTGAGACACCTTGTTGGCTGGGATCTATGGGCAACACTGGTTTCTTAACTGGTGAGAGGGTGAGGTTAAGAGTTTCCATGAAACACAATTTCATGTTTGGACTGTTGTCTTCCAACGAAGTTGCACTCTCTCTATTATGGTCCAGATTAAGCCTTTTTGAGACATAATTGGTCCTGTTCCTCCCTCTGTCTTTATGTGAGATTTCTGTTGCACCTCTGCCCTGTTCTTTATGCCTTCCCTTTTCACTTTCTCTGCTTCTCTCTAAACCAGGGATTCTTTTATCAGGACGCTTGCTATCACCCTGCTGCCTCCGCTCTTCTTTTCTTTGCTCTCTGAAAGGACTAACCCCTCCCTTTTGTTTGGAGGATTCACTTGATCGTTTGTCATGTTGAACTGGCTGTTTCCGGTCCTTGGAGTCTGAACTATTTCTACCGTGTCTGTCTGCAGTCTTAATCTGTCTTTGCTCTTGACTACAACTCGACTTTAATTTGATCTCAGATGAGTCTTTGGAAGACCCTCTGGACTTGTGGACAGATGAAACTGAGGCTGACATTATTGATTTGTCGTGCTTCAGGTCACGACTCGTACATTTTCTTCCTCCTTCATTTAGTCCTTTCGAGCCATGAGAGGAGGAAGGCTTATGTGAATGGTATGGTTGGGGGCTTTTAGACCTCTCTGATCTGTGGTGTACTCTGACATCTTGGTGGTTTCTAATTTTACATGAATTTTTGTCATATTTCGTGTATCCCTCTTTTTGGGTCCGGTGAGTATTTTGGTTCTCAGGTGTGTGGGTGTTCTTTTCGGCATCTGAACCAGATCTGTGTCTCCTTTCTGATGACTCGGATATGCTTCGACCTTTTTCTTCTCTTTGCTTGGCTTGTTTCTGTTTATCTGGTTCACTAGATGATGAGTCAGAACTGAATTTACTCAAAGAGGGCTCTGTTTGTTTGGATGTTTCAGAAGCTCCCTTTGAGGAACTTCTTGAGTGAACATTAGAAAAGGGTCTTACGGTTCTTGTCTCAAGACAAGAAGAGGTAACACTATGGGCCGTACAATTGCTTTCATTGTTGGTGTGATGAGAACACATTTGAAGACAGTCCTCCTTAGGCAGTGACTGTGGTGGATGCTGGACTGGAGGAGGAGGAGGAGGAGGAGGAGGTGGTGGTGGTGGTGGTGGTGGTGGAGGTGGTGGTGAAGGTGGTGAACAGAGAGGACGTGGGGGGGTAGGAGGAGGAGCAGCAACGATTGGTGGAGGAGGTAAACATTTGTGCCTTACTAAAGCTGTATCCCGCATACCATTGGTGGGTTGGTAATGCTTCATTCTCCCTGACCTGAGGAGATTAAAATGTACATTGAAATGGTTATCAGAGGTACAGAGGGCTCATTTCATTTGATCTTGTTCTGCAACTGGATATATTTTAACTTAAAACACATTATTATTATTATTATTATTATTATTATTTAATTTGAATGATCTTACCCTTGGTTCAACCTCTTAATCACCTCATCTTTTCGAAGGACTTCTTGTCTCGCTGTTTTTAGGAGTGCACATATGTTCTTTTTGAGACGGGTGTTCTCTGTGCTCAAGCCAGTGTTCTAGGGAGGGAGAGAGAGAAAGAGAGAGGGAGATGGAGATAATTAGTCTAATTGATCAATAATGTGATAATATATTTTGTTCATATACATTTTTAGTAACTGACTGATTGAAATACTTTGATTTTTACTGTCTTGCATATTATAATTACTTAGAAAGTTTAAAAACTAGTAACACATTTTATACAAGCAATATTCACAACATGCGAAATGTTAATGACTCTACCGTTATATACTATAATTACCGGTACATTAAATAGCATCCACTCTTCATTAAAGGGAAACCAGCATTCGTAGACAGTACAGAATATATTTGTCTAAAATCAGAATTTGCAACAAAAGATTAACATCTGCAAACCTGAATCTCCATTTGCTGCACTCTCCTGCGCAACTCTTCAATTTGGTTTTGGGCAGCTATGAACCTTGCCTTCAGCTATACACAAAAAAATACAAAATAAACATTCAATAGTGTTGCAATAACACCATTGCTAGAGGATGGCATTAAAATACTGCTATTTTAATTTAAAACCATTCTAAATTCAGGATTTAGTTTAAGAGACTGACAGAGAAGAGAAAGAGCCGATTTAAATAAACAATCAAAAGACATAACCCTAAAAGCATAGTGTAAGCTTCCACCATTAATTGAAAACAAAACATTCCGGAAATTAAAGACAAGCCAGCTCCCTGAATTGGATGCGGACAATTTGGCTTGCTTCAGCAAATTCCAACCATGGACAGAAAATGCACAACAAGGCATTTGTCTTACCATTAACAGATACAGAACCAAAACAAACCCAAAAAAGGTACGTTGTCTGTTACAACTTACAGAAAATAAATTTTATATGAAGAAAAACTATCTTAATCTGTTAAAATCTAATCAATAAATACAATGTTGACCAATGCAATTAACACTTTTCAGAAAACAAATGACTAATAAGTAAAATTTAACCTCATTATATGTTGAATCTCTACTTTTCTGCTCTTCTGTAATAATTTCTTCATATAGGTCCATCGATTCCTTCATTCGAGGAGAGAGAAGTGCACAAGGCTTGGCTATATAAGAAAAGAAAAAAATGAATTAGAGGGGGCATGATGGTAGTTGATAAAGTCTTCAGTTGCCCTACAATGAGGACTTGGAACAATTTGGAAACATTTTTACCAGTTTTTGGGCTACTGTCCATCCCTGAATAGATATCCACAGAATCTTCATCGGTAACAGGTGTCAAAACTGGATAACACATTTAAAAGCCAATTAAACACAAACATCTTTGAAAGTATTTCAAGAATGTTGCATTTTCAAGGAAAGTGTTGTTCAGTAAAAAAGTTGAACATTGCAAACATTTAGTCCACCGAAAACACATGTATAGAATATCAAATATGAAAACTGCTAGAACTGCTCATTTACCAAAATTCAGCACAGTCAAATATAAGAGGTGAAAAACATATAGGCCTAGTGTACTTACGGCTGTGAATGGAATTATCACAGATACCCTCCATTCTTCCAAACGTGTCTGCTACTCACTTTACAAAGTACCTTTAAAAAAATTCAAGTGATGAAAACAATTAGTCTGGTCTCAGCCAACAATCTGACTGCTGCTAACAAATGTTTGCTTTACTGTATCATGGCCATGGACTACAGGATTATTGTCCTAGAAAGTAGTATGAAAACATCACAATCATTAAAATAAATATAATCTGAACCAACTCCACTAAAAACCAATTGGACAAAGACAGACATTAGCTAGATTTCTGAAGCACTTTGGGCATTTAATATATTGTTCAAATTTACGTTTTGACTGTGTTCTGATTGAATACTTATGTGTACCTCAGCCTTTAATTTCCTGTCTGATCTAATATTTTAGTTAACGTGCACATGATAAGTAAGCTTTGAGGCCCACAAAGCAGGACGTTGCTTTGTGGGCCTCACAGCTTACATGTGCACGTTAAGTAAACATACCCCATGCATTTGTTTCTATCAAGAATTCATGACATTAACATTATATATTACATATCAGCCAAATCAAGCCCTACTCACCATATGGCGTTGCTTGTATTAGTAGTATGCTTGTATTGAGTGTCCTCCTTGTGTTTACAATAGTAATGTCGCGCCAACACTTCAGCAGACAGGAAGTAACGACATTTTCCCGCGGTCTGTCAACAAGAAACGCTCAATCAAAAAGTTGCATAAATAACGGAGTATTCTAAAGCGACCGTATGAAGATATTAACTTCTTATTTAAGAAATCAGAGATTCCTAGATCATCTATCTGCGAAACAAGTCACAGAAGAATTATAACAACTAGTTGTTTTACTAAACCGAAAGCCGATCTTGCGGCGGGTGCACAGGGCACAGAGCGGTAGGATTGTAGCTCGGTCGCTCGCGTCATCTATGAGCGACACTGGGAAGGCCAATTGACCCGGAAGGATTTTCTCCTTTACTCACATGTGGACAGGATTTTAACACTGTCGGGAACGTGCTTATGTGTTGTGATACAACCTAGACAGACCTGTAAGTGATGTGAACATCACGAACTGTACATCGACGTGTTACATTGCAGATCGCTTGAGATTATTTTTGTCCTGCTTGCAAAAACCACAGATGATACGATGGAAAATTTAGAATTGAGCCTGTCATCTCTGGGCACCATATCCAGGCAGATTGAGAAAAGTCACAACGAACTAAACCAATATTTGGCAAAACAGGTAATCTATATTTCTTTCTGGTATTTTAAATGAAAAGGGGGCATTATAGTTTACTACTCTGTAAATCAGAAGCGCATCATCTCACCACTATCCCATATTCTCCCCTCCACATGCTTGTCATGTGTATTTAGTAACTACGGCTACGCATATTGTGTCTTTCCCTGCTGAATATATGTGTTCATAGTGTGACAAAACTGAGCTGAAATAACTTTTTACTTCTAGCCTTTAGTCAGTTAGGACCATTTTTGACAGTTGATCTCTCCTCAGATATGGAGCCACCAGGACAGGCAGTGCATTCTGGGATGTTTGGCACAGCTTCTGCTGGAGAAGGATTATACTTTATTGATTGCAAGACATCTCAGACCCCTTGTTCTGGACTTGCTAGAGCGAAATGCAGAGAGGGTCAAATCAGGTGACAGAATCAACCATGACCTTCATGAGCGTTTGTGTGTGGCCCTCAGCAAACTGCTCAGCATCAGTCCAGATGCACAGGCGTAAGTTGACCCTATCCTCCTCAAACTTACCATTTGAAATATCCAAATTACTTGTGCTATTGAAACCAGCATATGCCAATTTAGTCTTAAATAGAATGTGATATTAACTTATATAGCATGTTATTCTCTGTTTAGGTTTGCAGCACGGTACTTCAATGATGCCCCACCGGTGTTTCAGAGGCTATTCTTCACCAGCGAAGAGTCTTCATCGGTTCAGTATGGACCCAGGAGAATGAAGTTGCGTGATCTTATGGGTGCTACACTTCGGTTCCTGCAGAGCGACTGTGCAAAGTTTAGAGTTCTGTGGGACTGGAGCCCCTGTGTCTCACAGCTTCTTACCAGTGACGTCATGGTCAGAGGGTGGGTGTTTTTGTCTGCTTTTCTATTTTATGGACACTATTTCCACAATGTTGTTTGTAATACATCTTTCATGTGTGTTTCGCCTCACTGTGTAACAGGTATACAGCTCACTGTTTAGCATTGGTCTCTCGCATGACTGATAACCAGAAAACCATTTTCCTGAGAAAGGTGCTGACAAGCGATGAGATTCTGCACATGAAAATAAAGTATGTACATTTTGGCTTTTTTGTAGTTCAGCAATAGTAGGTCTTTCAGTACTAATGTCAATGTTGATGTCAGTAAATTGTCCTATACGATGGGCTGAATAAAACTTATGTTGCAGTGTTTTTTTTATTCTTTTAACATAATATGATGGACAATTTCCTTATGCAAAAGGATCATATACTACTTAATGATAAATTAAAAGTGCTGCCTGATTAAAAAAATATTTTTGAAAAGGTTGGAGCTTGTAACTTCTGCTTTGTTCTGGGTTCAGGGCTTTAAGGTTAGAGCTTGTAAATTCTACATTGTTCTGTGTTCAGGGCATTGGAGGAAAGCCAGCAGGTGGAGGTAGAGAAGGCCCTGGTCCTGGCCAACCAGGGTTCTGTGATGTGGCATCAGGAGAAAGCTAACAAGTTCACCAGGGGTCAGGTGGTATCGGAGGACCTCTCCCACAATGTCGTGGCTGTCTGTGGTGTGGTTCTGCCCAGGATACTGCCCAGGCCAATTGAACAGGTATACCATATTCCAGACGGCATTTTCTTTTCTATTTCATTCTGCGTTTTGCTTTATATTTGTCTTTATACTTTTTTTCCTTTTTAGTAGCATTTATGTTATGACACCATGGTAGTTTATGGGAGAAACTGATAAAAGCAAGCAGTAGAATTAAAAACATTTGTGCTTGCTATAAATATTGTGCAGTTATAAAATATTAAACAGATTATTTCAGTTGAGCCCAGGCCAAAATAGAAGAAAAACCCAAACTGTGACTTAGTACAAAATGCACCAAGTCTTTCCACTCTCTCATTTGAGTCCTGTATAATTACCAGTGTTTTTTTATTTTTCAATAAAATATTGTGCAATGTTTGCAGTAGATCACATTGTATTAACTTTTGAATCTTTATATTTGTATTGATTGTATGAAGCACATTGCCACTCTTTTAGATTAAGAAGTGAATGTTAAGAGCTGGGGTGAGGGGCAGCCCTAGTGGTAAGGTAGGTACACTCTCAGCCAAAAGGTCCTCTGTGCAATCTACAGCATGCCCAGTGTACCTCTAGTCATCCTTGTTCAAGATGCCATGTCCTACTTGAGCTTCAGTAATTGTCGTCGTCCTGCAAGTTGCTTTGCAAAAATGCTAAATGCAGACTTGATATAAATGAAATAAAAACTTCATCTGTCTTGGTGGTTTGCGGCAGTTTTGTGTGTTTTTGTTTCTTTAGTTTTTGTTATGGTTATTTCGATTTGATTTACTTTCAATTACATTTGCATATGTGTTTTGCATATGTGTTTTCTCCTCAGATCAACCAAAAAGACCTGGTGCTTGTGGATTCTACCTGCCGCAATCTGAGAAGGTTAGCATTGGCTGTGGCTTCCCAAAAGGCTGTGCTGCTCGAGGGACCCATTGGTTGTGGTAAAACTGCGCTTGTGGAGTTCATAGCTTCTGTCACTGGGCACACAACAGCTACCGAAATACTCAAGGTTCAACTTGGAGATCAGACTGACTGTAAGGTGAGAGAGCATTGCATCTACACAATCTGGAAGTCAATTTTAACATAGTACGGTATGTGTGCTGCAATAAAGGGTATCTTACACCCAGCGCAAAGTGGAAAGGCAAGTGTCAGTTTCAGACTGCAGCAGTTGTCATTTTCATATCCGGCGCCCACGGCACTCACAAGCCCCCGGCTGAGCGCTGTTATGTTGAAGTTTACCCCGGTAGACGAGAGGGTCGCCTCCTTACGCCTACAGGTTGTGGGGGGGGGGGGGGGGGGGGGGGTGTTAAAAAAA
>JAODUG010091884.1:0-11911 GCA_027564795.1 Aphredoderus sayanus | reverse complement strand
TGTCTAGTCTCAGCCTCTTCCCTTCAGCAGCACTCTGTCAGCTCGGAGACTGTCTCTAGTCTCTGCCTCTTCCCTTCATCAGCACTACATCACCTAGGAGACTGTGTCTAGTCTCAGCCTCTTCCCTTCACCAACACTACGTTACCTAGGACACTGTCTAGTCTCAGCCTCTTCCCTTCACCAGCACTACGTTACCTAGGACACTGTCTAGTCTCAGCCTCTTCCCTTCACCAGCACTATGTCACCTAGGAGACTGTGTCTAGTCTCAGCCTCTTCCCTTCATCAGCACTACTCCACATAAGCTCTAATACATAAACCCCTGTAATGTCAGCACTATCAGGAAGTGGGGTATAATAGATTCTCATTGGCTGCTAGCGTTGTCATTCACAAAACTCTACACATCATTCCAGCAAACGCCAGAGCTTTATTTACTAATTTCAGGCTTTCTGGTTTATTTTAAGTCAGTATAAATGTAACATTTGATTTGATCATTGAGCTGTGTAGTTGGTCGTCGTGCAAGTCAAAGGCTTTGCGAGAGTAAATACAGCTACTGTTTCTAGTAGCTATATACATGGTCATGCGGTTCCAGTTGCCCTTTAACCCTCCTGTCATCCACCTGTTTCAAACACACTTGTAATGCCAGAAGATGGCGCCATGTTGGATTTTAAACTCACATCTTGTGCCAGCAGTGCGCATCATGTCTCTGTAAACTGTACAATTGATAGCCACAAAAATAGAGTGCATTGCGTGAGTTTGACCCGGAGAACAGGAGGGTTAAAACAATCCCAATCAGCCAATTATAGCTTCAAATTGTGCAAAGTTACACAAATAATAAAGTAGGATAGTCTCCCTGTGTGACAAGGCTTTGGGTCAAAGTTCACTAAAACGGTGTTTTACTACGAGAAAAATAGCACCCCAAGCTTAACCGCTGAGGCAATAATGCAAAATGAAAATCCATATTATGACAGTGCTCCATACATTTCTCTTCAGTGAACTTTTTGAAATTAGAAACAGGGTACCACAATACCATGATATTGACAGGGTCAGTTTTCATTCAATGAATTATACATCTCCTCAGTCGTATTGAGTTATTTCGCAGTGGAAAAGTATTGGCTATGACTTGAAAAGGGAAGTTATGAGTCTTAACTCCTAAGAGGAAATGATCGTCTTGTGTTTGTGTCCATTTCTCTCTTTTTGCTGGCTTCATGGATTCTCCCGTGGCAAAAAGAAGAACAATACGTTTCAAATATGATTTATTGAAGCGTTTTTTTCCAACCGTTTGAATCTCACACCTCTAACACCCCGGACCTCATAAGATTGAACTCAAATAAAAGACAGAACTCACATAAACTAAATAAATTACTAAATATACTGTATATTAGAGAATTCTAAAATGTGTGCCGCAAAATCTAGAAGTGATCACTTGATGGTGCTGTCTCTACTGTTTCGTTTATAGTATTTAGTTACTTTAAACCCTCCTGTCCTCTGGGTCAAACTGACCCAACGCACCAGCACTTTGTGGCAGACAGAGGGCGCTAAACCTAATTCTACAGCTAACACACACACATATGATGTGCACTGCTGGCACAGCAAGGTGTGAGTTTGAAACTTAAGGACAACAGGAGGGTTGAAACGCACAAAACAACTAATATAAATACATAAATAAAATAAATACATAAATAAATACACACAGCAATGACAATAAAGAGAATGACACAATCAGGTGGCACCATAAGATATAATAAGGACAACAGGAGGGTTAAGGATGATATGTATGTCCACTTTTTTGTGATGATTTGTGTACCTGACACAGGAATATGTGACCACTAGTGATTAATCATAACTTATTACAATTCTAAAGGCTTGAATCGACTTGCAATTTGACTGAAAAGTGACTGTACAGTTAACCTCACAACTATACAGCCCTTCTAAAACAAGGTGATGTGAGCAGGTCTTTGGCAATTGGGGCTTATGGGAAATGTAGTGGGTGCTCCAGGAAATGCTATAGCACATCCAAAAGAGTATAACCTTTAGTGTGCATCATTTAACACCGTATGTATGTTTTTTATACACAATTATGAACATTTCTGTATGTGCCAGTGTTAGCCAGCTACTTTCCAACTGTAATTTCCAACTGTACTTTTTTAATTAGATATTCTGATACCTAGAAATAATAAATTGCATTTTCTATGATGCCTATTTCAATATAATATTTGAGCATTCGTTTACAACTGCCAAATGATTGCGAACATAGGCCATTTCTTGGCTTTGAGCACGGCACAGTGAATTCTCTGTGACGCCACAACAGACAGACAGGAAAAGTCAGACCAATTTACTCAAATGATTTACTGGTCTCCCACACTCACTCCCACGCGCGCGAGAGAGAGAACGGCACTGTACGAAGCCTACAGCCCTGTGTGCGAGGCTGTGTCAGAGATGCTGCACTGAACAAGAACACTCTCCCTCGGCCCAGGCAGATAAACACGGATATCAAGCGGGCGACATGCGATTAGCACAGACAGAGCGGGCAGGGATTAGGCTATCGTCGCCGGAGTCTCCATCAAAACTTGCCAGTGTAATTCGGCGGGAAACCTGAGCCTTCAGATTTGCTTCCATGTGATTACTACACCAGCAAATCCCGATCGGACAGCTATCCAGATAGGATGCCAACACGCGAGGCCGCGCATTCAAATATCAGCGGTCCCAACTATTATCAATGACAGGCAGACAACGACGCGTCGAGCAAACATCACTTGGCATTATCTTCGCTTCCCCTCCCCATCAGGGAAAGAAAATGACAAACGACAAGCTTTCTCAATCTTTCCTTGCATTTCTTCATCTTCAGGATTTCCATTTATTTATTTATTTATTTATTTTGAATAAGGTTTGAATTTCAGTTGTGTTGTTGCCCCCTGACAAGCCTGCGGGGAAGTCATTTTTTTTCTTTTTCCTTTTTTTTCCCTCCTTTTTTTTTTTTTTTTTAGGCGGGAGACTATCTTGCCTGAGCGTATTTTTAAAGTCACAAGCGAGGCTGACATTATATCTACCTCTGCCGCGCTCACTCGCTCCAGGCGCATTCCCCGGTGGCACCTTGTCGAGCGGCCATGTCAGTTGTTTGTTTGCATACCGAATAGCTCGGGGCGCTTCCTTGTCTAGCTTGCCTGCGAGCGGCCAAGAGAGCTGTGAATGCCAAGCGGCTGTGGAAGAGGTGTGTGTGTGTGTGTGTGAGATGGGAGGATAGGGTGGGGTGAAATTCACCTGGAGTGGCAATCGTGTAACTGTCATTAAAGGTGAGGAAATACATCTGCAAGACAGGTGGCAATAGGCCGGGTGCTGGATGGACGGAGCTAAGCTCACGGTCAGGAATTGCACATTTACAAGTGAGTTATTAGACTACATGGATATTTGTGTGCGTTATCGTGACTACTGCATAATGATACTGGCACCATGACACAGCTCTAAATAGCTGTGGCTCATAAGTAACCTTACAATAGTTTTGCCCTTGACGTTGCCTTAAAGATGCGGTTCCACACATGTATGTGGGTAACAACTTTGGAATTTTACCCGTTACTGATGGGGTCACATCCTCGACTGCCGTAAGATAAAAGTAATTCATGTTGTGAGCAAAGTAATTCCAATTATACTTTACCTTGAGATTAAAAGCAGCGCCCTTCTGAAAATGGCTGCTCTGAGATGGAAAATTAATATTAGTGCGAAATGTGAATCGCCAAATCACCATTTTATCTGCCCGCAAATGAAAGCGCTGAACAAGTGGTGGCTGTTAACAGACGGCTATAAATATTTTCAGAGAACCACTGGCTAAATATATAAACAACCTTTCCACAGTGGCCTTTTTACAGTACATAAAATGGCTTGAATTAAGATCAACCTAAATTTAATTAAAACTTGCATATGACTCATATTCCATCTGATGCCAAGCCAAGAATGTGAGAAATTATAGATAAAGATTAAAGCAAGATAGCTGTTGGGCTAGGCCACACCAACAGTATGCAATAATAGCTGCCTTCACAGTTATAATATACCATGCAACATAATGTATTACATTACACAAACTGCCCCTATCTGCTTGGGGTCACGCTGACCCCGATTTTTCCATTTCCATTTTCTCAAAATCTATCTCTCAGACAGTGCGACTGGAACTGTGGAAAAGATAGTGAGGCTGTGATTTGATTGAGTCCATATTGACAGGGCAAAAAATAAAATAAAAATACAAAATAAACAAAAAAATTTCACATGCTATGTCACTGATGTAAACATCATCATTAGCATTGGCCTGAGGTCAGCTGGGGTTAGGGGCTTCAGTGAAAAGACCCAAAAGGCCGTGCAGATGTGAAACAATAGTGTGTTTCCAAAGTAGGGGGGCTGGGTACAGCTTAGGGTTTGTAAGGTTCTTTCAGTGGGGTCGTGAGACATTTTCTACATCACAGGTGTCAAACTCAAGGCCCGCGGGCCAAATCCGGCCCGCCGTACAATTATTTTTTTTTTTTATGGCCCGGACATATGCTTCATATGTCCGGGCCAACACACAAACTACAAATCCCATAATGCAGCGCCTGTTTCTTCAATCATTCATTCCCGCATCCATTGCGTCAGATCGATCAACCTGTGTGTCTTCTTTGTGCAGTTAAAATGTGGCTGTAATTTAAGGAATAATATTGTATCCTGTCTGTTTAAATTCATATTTATGTAAAAAAAAATAAACATTACGTTTTAGTTTGTTCGATAAATGTTTATCTTGTTCGGCCCCTGACCTAAAGTGTGATTTGAGTTTTGGCCCCCTATGCGATTGAGTTTGACACCCCTGTTCTACATAAAAAAATTTAAAATGAAAATACAAGAAAACCTTTATTATAATTTTTCAAATTGAATCCATCCATCTCTCCATCCATCCCTCCAGCCATCCCTCCAGCCATCCCTCTATCCGCCACAAACATAAAGTCTTATATAAGTGCTCCTGTACATTTACACAAACGGTGCCTGGTTTTGCACATCTGGAGGGGAGTCAAAACAGTATAGGGCATTCCCAGATGGCTGCCAGCTTCCCCCAGTTCTTCCAATTCCGCTGGGAACACCTCCACTGTGCTTGTCTCAAAAAAAAAAAAGTGCTCCACAGACAGGGGCCCCTGTGGGGAACGTCTACCGCCAAGGGACCCAGCCCATGGGAGGAATCACCCACTTCTTAGCTCGCTTGACTGCTCTCACGAACAGAAGGGGGGACAACGCAAAACGACAAGCGTGATCTGTCGTGTTCGTGCAGCTGTAAGCATGTTCCAGATTGTAGCGGAGCCTCATTTAAATATTTGCGTTAATTACATCTAAATGGAATGTGGCTAAGAAAGTGTCAGTTAAAACGTGTGGTGCGCGGCCTGATCTTGCCCTCGTGGGATCTCCTTATACATTATATTGTGGATTATTTCATATTTTAAAGCATTTGGTGATGTTTAAGGAACTTTTAGGAGGTACATACATTTCGAGTTCCAGTCCTTTAATGATACCCGTTCTTTCAAGGTAATTGGTCCCACTGTTGAGCAGGACGACTTTAAAGGAGAATGCAATTGAGGAGTTTTACATTATGGTGTAACTGCCTCAGCAGTTTCAGTCAATATTTGTACTTCAAACCACTCCCACCAGATTTACAACACTGGCAAGGCTGCAAAATGGAGTTGGTTTGTTGATGATAAACTAAACAACACAGTAAAACTTTTAAAAAGGGAGATTCTGACAGCTCTGACATTAGAAAGGAAGAAATGTTCAGTTGAATCTGCTGAAACTTAGAAGTAATTGCTATAATGTTATGTTTTAAATAGTAAAATATTCACTCTCAATAGCAATTGGCATTCCTAGGCCCTAGTGAAACCAACAGGATAACATTTGACCCCTTTGCATTTTCTGATACAGCTGTCATTTTCCTTGGCACACAGAACCTACCAGCATACTGGCAGGAAATAAGACAGACTTTTTCTTTACTTTATTTCATTGACAGAGCTATGCCTCAGGCGACTAAAAGGTCAACTCAAATGAGCAGACAGAGACGTGAATATGCCAAATTTAACTGTGCCATTTTAAAGGTGTAGAGATGTAAAGGCATGGCTCATATTCTTCTCATGTGTCTTAGTCTCCTGTGTCGACTAAGATTACATTTTTAATCATTCATTCTAAAAAAAATAAAAAAAACATTACTGTATATATTCAGTGATGTGACACATCCTGTAGCAAGGAACACTGCGAAAAATAAACTCATAACTATTCAACAGGTAAGACTTACAGAGTCTCTTGGCATCACTGTCGGCTGTTTGTGATGCCAAGCATGTTGGTGCAATTATTCAAAACATCAACTTTCTTCCCCTGCCTGCTGATGCCGAGCACTTCCCTCTGCAGTTCAGTTGCCTGATATCCCCCCTGGATAATTTGACGGGAAATTTATTTCATTTAAACAACGTAGCACGGCGGCTAAAATTAATTGTGCTGCTGTTCCTCGTACAATAGTTCAGCGACTCCCGTGTTCGAACGCAAGGCGCGTAATGTAGTTCCTGGGCCCACACCAAAGCCAGCAGCAGACGTATAACGTCTACTTTGGTGACGTAAAACAAAATGAAATGGGAATTTATCGGTAAGAGTTCGCCGCGTTATGGTATCTGCTGTTTATAATAATAATAATAATAATCCACTTTATTTGTATAGCACTTTTCATACACAGTGTGCAACTCAACATGCTTTACAGTTAAAAACATGAAAATAATAAAAACCATTCCCTATCAGGAACCCTGTCAACTGAAAGAATCCTTCCAGCTCCCACTCACCCATCTAATAGTTTATGATTGTGTGTTTTTTTTAAATTGTCACTGCTGTGTGTATTTATTTCTTTATTAATTATTTCTTTCTTTATTTGTGTTGTTTTTTGTGCCTCGGGTTTCAAACTCACACCTTGTTGTGCCAACAGTGCACCTCATGTCTGTGTAAGCTGTAGAATTAGGTTTAGCGCCTTCTATCTGCCACAAAGCTAGTGATTTGGGTCATTCTGACCCAAAGGACATCACAAGGGTTAAGTACTGTCAGGCAAGTATTAATCTACATTCATAACAGATAATTTCACTGAAATAATAAATGTATTGTACTACATATATATATACACACACATACATACATACATACATACACACACACATTATATGTATACATAATTACAATTAACTGAACACAGAAACTGTTTTTTGAGGAATTAACTTTAGTGACGGAACATTTCGGTTCTCTTAAGGAACACTTCTCGATTTGTGTCCAGCATAACGCGTGCAGCTGAAATCTGCGTTTACAAAAACACTGTTTACAAACAAGAGCGTAAGGCCGACACCCCTCTCCACCCTTGGCCTTACCCCTCCCGCCACGCGTACATGACACATCCCATAATACACATTCGCCAAGTTATACTACTACTGCTGCTGCTGCTGCTGCTATTGCTGTATTGGCAGGAAGTTGCAGTAACCTTGGGCTGATAGGATTGACTTTGTCACTATTAGTGATGAGCTGTGGGTTCACTGTTCAATGAAGCACGTCTGACATACAGTGTAAGGGACTGGAGGCGGTGGCGCTGGCGGTGGTGGTGGGGGTCAAGACCGGAGCGTTATATAAGGAGCGTTAAAAACTTAATGTGACTGAAGTGACACAAATTATTAAGAGGTTTGTCTCATCCCTCAATCCCTATGGCGTGCGGGGGTCACGGAGGGGTTGCGAGCCGCAGGCGGGTGGGTGGGGGCTCTCCCTCTGGCATTATGGGATGTCACCCACCGGCGTGAGGAAGGACGTCCATAATTAGCCCCTGTCAGCCAAGATGATATTCTGGTCTTGTGTTTCTGGTAATTACTCCCTTCTGCCCTACCTTCTGCTTGGCGTCATGCGCCACTTGGATGGGATTTAAAATGGACACTTGTGGGACACTACCCTCCCCCACGCCCCTCTCTACTCCACCATAGAGCACAGGCGAACATTGTATCACATGCACAGCCGTGGCTGCGGACTATGAAGATCTTCAAGCTAGCTTGGTGCAGCCACAGACAAAAATAAACACTCTCCGTTGGTAGTCGTTTAGTCTTCAGCTCGTAATGGGCGTAGACCACCGGTTCATTTTCACACTATTGGCGCAGATTGTAACCGGTCGGCTTTTCTACAGCTGTTTGTATCGCTTCATCAAGCTCTACAACCATTCAACAAATGCTTGACCGTCATTGCACCCCTACTGGTCGCTGATTGGTCCATCATCCAGAGTGGCTGTGCAAACACTAAAGCGTTTCAAAGCATTTCATTACAGTTTCATTGCTGCTGCTCTGTAATGTGTAATCGATTAATAAACAGACTATAAACTTGAGGGCAATCAAGGAGTGCCCCTTTAAATATGTTTTTCCGCTTTGTGGCAAACAGGAACATGGAAGAGATGAAAGCAGGGACGTGGGGGAAAGGGTATCTTCCACTTTCAAACTCTGAATCGCAATGTGACAAAAATATTAGTTTTATCATCTTTGGTGCATAAAATTGAGAGCTGTGTGGTGTATTTACATGGAGCACTGACACGGGCAAGTCTCTAGTTATCAGTGTGCACACCTTTTAGGTGGCTTTGGCTCATGGCGCTCTCTTGCTAAGCGTCTATACCAACTGAGCTGGTTATATGTGAAATTAAAAATGAAAATGACGACACACCCTGCTGAGGACAAACACAGTACCTGGGACTGGAGAGAGCTTCATTTTCGGCACTGTGTTAGCTTTGGCAAATTGATTCAGCCATGTGTGCACACACTTCCAGAGCAAGCCATTTTCTTTTTTATGCGACCCAGGAAACACTCTGGAAGATGCAGAGAGGACAGGTACAGAAATGGCGATGGGAAATATTGAAATAACCCCAAAATATACCAAATTAGGATCCCAAAAACGAAAGGAAGAGTTTATTAAAATGCAGTAGCTGGCGGAAATTGCTTGTTTCCTCAACAAATTGTTGAGGAGCATTATTACCGACTAGCAGCCCGCTTATGGCAAGAACACCGAGGCCATGGTGGAGGTTTGCTGCTAGCAAGATAACAAGCTGCATCAGTTTGGCCAGGAAGTGTGCCCATCTCCATACCAAAATAGCCCCGCAGCATCGTTAGCCGTCTTTCGCAGAGAGCCGGGGTCCCGCACACGAATAACGGACTCCAAGATTGTCCCACCCCCCCCCCCAAAAGAAAACCTGTGAGGTGCATGACATCACCTGCATCTTTGCTAGATCCCTCAAATGCTCAAATAAGACGGGCGCTAGCTAGAGCATTATGCTAATATATGTTAGTCGCTACTGTGTGTGTGTGTGTGTGTGTGAGTGTCTTCTCCTGCTGTAGCTCTGTCTCCTACCCTAGGCCTCATTATGTGGGACAGCAGTCAGAGAGGAAGGGAAGTGGGGGGTGGAAAGCACAGTAGGCACCCAGTGTACAATGAACTGAAGGCAGAGGAGACGTGCCTTGGCTGTGGAGAGATATGGACCTCCTCCTCCTGCCGCTATCAGGGATAAATCCAATGACTCACTTTGCCGCACTTTTTCTGCTGAGCCAGCATGAAGAGGGGTGTGATGGGGGGGGTTGTCCAGTTGCCTTTGGCGGCGGCAGGCACAGCTTGAGTTTAGTTCACTTTGTCACTATTATGACCCCCCCCCCCCACCACTTCTCCACTGCCACCCACCCTTCTAGTGACTTTACACACACACACACACACACACTTACAGTATGAACACACAGGCACATGCGCGCACACACACACACGCGCGCACACACACACACACACGCGCACACACACACCCACACACACAGAACATTCCATTCTCCTAAAATGCATTTGTCGCCCCGTAGAGTTATGGCATTGGACTGTCTGCCAGATATTAGGGTTGTGGGGGTAAATTTTGATGATGGACGATTTCTGTTGCGCTGTCAAAACCCGGGCTTGATAAAACAACAACACAGGACAGACGAATGGAGGGAGAGAAGCAGAACTCACATCCATACTGCCAACGCTGAACTTCCTGTTTGTTTACAGCGGTGTCTTTGCAACTAAATTCCATTCAATTTGAGTGCAATAAGACACATCACTTACAGCTGTGTGGAAGGTACACATTACAGGTTCTCAATCAAACGGCAGTATATTCTTTCCCTGCTCGTTGTGTCGACAAACAAATGCCCCTGCCGTTGTTGTAAGATGAATAAATACAGATATGCTCCAGTGGCATGCCATGTTAATTAAATACATGCTTATTTAAATCTGATGACAGCTGGAATCGCATGGTGAACAGGGGGATCTCCCCAAGAGTGTAAAACATAATTGGTTGACAGCAAAACGTGCCACACAATTAGTTTGGGGAGCGTTTAATTAATATTATTCAGATGAGGTCCCTATTTGTGGTTCTGCGTGCAGGCTTTGTGCTGGGTCTCTTGTCGAGATGCAGCAGATGTGGTGAAAGCTTAAGGTGGTGTGTTGACATATACAAGAGGGGCCTATGCCAACTGTAACCCACCCAGGACCACAGTTTGTTACAGTTGGCATAGGCCTATTCTTCACTGAAACATATTCTGAATCTACAGTATATCAGAGACCGTCAATAGCCGATGGTCTACATCTTCCTGTATGGGACACCTGGTTTTCGCCACTGCCACACCCCTTCAGGAGACCAGCGACAGGTCCAGGGTCCAATAGGAGAGGTGAGCGTGAACACAGATTATGTGTGTGTTCAGTGGACTAAACGTTTTGAACGTTCAATTAACTTATATACTGAACAACACGTTTTCCTCGAAAATGTTCAAAATGTTCTTGAACTACTTTGTGAGTATTTGTCATCATTTAGCAAATGTCGCTTGCCTTACCATCTTATTTCATTAAATGTATGCCGTCTCATTCTGATATGACATGCATGAAATATATGTTTACAAAATCATTGTGGACATATCCCTCATGCTGTCCTTTGGGTCAGAATAACCCAAATCACTAGCTCTTTGTGGCAGATAGAAGGCACTAAACCTAATTCTACAGTTTACACACACATATGATGTGCACTGCTGACACAAGAAGGTGTGAGTTTGAAACCCGAGGACAACAGGAGGGTTAAAAGGCACATGCAAAGAAACAAATACAAATATAAATAATGTATAAATAAATAAAGTACACGCAGAAATGACAATTAATAAACACACAAAATCATACACATGCGATATAATTAAGGCCAACAGGAGGGTTAAGTAGTGTATAGTTTACACTACTTAACTCACCTGCCCCTCGTTGTCTTCGTCCAATGGTCTCTCTGTCTCCCTGTGTATTTATACCCTTGTGTTTTCTCTGTTTCTTGTCTCTGGGTGTTTATGTGTTCTGTTCGGCTACATGCTCCCGGAGATTAAAATTAAAAGGTTGTTATTCCAAACTCTGCCGTTGTGTCACGCACTTGGGTCCAACCCACATCAGCAGCACGAAAGGTCAACAGACTCCTCTGGGTGCCTTTATTGCTGTACACGTTCCTTTATTCCAGCTACACCTGCAACACGTTATAGATAACGAGCTAATCAATGCCCGTGTTTGGCATAAAGATGGCTGTGTTGTTTCTCTACCTCCCTCTTGTATTAGCCGGTTCCTCTCTTCCAAATAAAAGCGACATGGAAAATCCTAATTTACACAATTTCCTGTAATCCAGTGCAATGTCTTTGTGATTAGGTTGGATTTTGTTATGATGGCATTCGATAAGATGTACAGTAGATTGGCCTTTAAACAGGCATTTTATATCTTGGTAAAAGAGTGTTTCTTTAACCCTTGTGATGTCCGCTGGGTCAAAATGACCCAAATCATTAGCTCTTTGTGGCAGATAGAAGGCGCTAAACCTAATTCTACAGCTTACACACAC
>JAODUG010091873.1:0-11911 GCA_027564795.1 Aphredoderus sayanus | reverse complement strand
AGCAGTGCACATCATATGTGTGTGTAAACTGTAGAATTAGGTTTAGCGCCTTCTATCTGAGCTAGTGATTTGGGACAGTTTCACCCGAAGGACATCATGAGGGTTAACCCTGCTGTTGTCCTCGGATTTCAAACACATTACCTTCTTGAGCCAGAAAATGGCGCCACCTGCTTATGTTTTGATGGCTTACATAAACATCATATTGTATGTCTGTGTAAGCTGTAGAATTTGAATTGGCGTCTTGAAAATGCTGTGGAAAATTAAAAAGGGCTTCCGGTTTGCCCCGATATGGTTGTACAGCATTGTCAGAGACAGTATTGTCTCCGGCAGCAACATCAGCAAAGCCGTAGCCTTACATCATTGGTCGGAGATTGGTCGGAGAATCGGAGCAGTGGGTATTGCAATCGCTTTACTGCACCGTTGTGACGAAACGCGAGCTGAGCCGGAAGGCAAAGCTCTTGATCTACCAGGCAATTTTTGTTCCTACCCTCACCTATGGTCATGGAGGTTGGGTCATGACCAACAGAACAAGATCGCGCGTACAAGCGGCCTAAATGGGTTTCCTGAGTGGCTGGCGTCTCCCTTAGAGAGAGGGTGAGAAGCTCAGCTATCCGAGAGGAACTCGGAGTAGAGCCGGTGCTCCTTCACATTGAAAGGGGCCAGTTGAGGTGGTTTGGGCATCTGTTAAGGATGCCCCCTAGAGGCCTCCCTAGGGAGGTGTTCCAGGCACATCGAACTGGGAGCAGGCCTCGGGGAAGATCCAGGACGAGGTGGAGAGATTATATCTCCACACTGGCCTGGAAACACCTCCGGATTGCCTAGTCAGAGCTGGCTAATGTGGCTCGGGAAAGGCAAGTTTGGTGTTCCCTGCTGTAGCAGCTGGAACTGCTGCCCCTGTGACCCGACCTCGGATAAGCGGTTGAGAATGGATGGATGGATGGATGGATAAAAAAATACCCATGGGTGGTATTTCATTCATTTTGTTAGTTACCTTTGTTTCTTTGCAATAATACTGTAACAATGGAAGCAGTTATGTTGTCATTTTTGGCGGATAGCCATTTCTGTTCATGTTCTCTTCATCCTTTCCATTCCATGGTCTGTAAATACATTTTTGCTAATGAGATCCCAATGTGAATATAGCTGGCAGCCAGCAAGTAGCTAGTCTCACCTCGCCTACACACTCCAGAATTACACTCATTTAGAATAACCCGGATTAGCGCTCTGCTTGGGGCTTACGGTAAAGTGCACATGGCTAAGAAAAAAGCAGCGTGAAGCATGACCTGGTACCGGCACGTCAAATTAGTCAAAAACTAAGCAGAATCGTCACGGACAGTCAAATGAAACTGCGGCCTCACAGAGCGCAACTGGATACTCCGCTGCACAGAGCCGCTTGGTTCCCATCATGCCTATCAATGAGTGCCCCATGTGGCTTGCTCAGGACACGCACACACGCACTTACACACACACCTACTCAAGTATACATACTGTATGCACACTGGGGGGGGGACCAATCACAATAGAAACGCTGCAGTGGTCTCGGCTTATGTGTCCTTTTTCTGTTCCAAGCAGATGGATGAGGGATAGGTGGGACAGGTGGAACAATAGAGGGGTCCCTCTTGGCCATCTATATCTTACTGTAGCCACTCACCTGTGTAGGTCGACGAGGGAGATCTCCGAAGTGTCATGAAATATACCTGCGGCCTGGTTTCCCTTTACTGGGATGGTTATAGTCCAATCCGCTCAGGACGCGAGTCAGTTGTTCAGTCAGCTGCAACAAACAGACACATCTGGTGGTGACACACTGCTGATGAACGTAGGCGAGATGGTGAATAACAATACTGTGACTCAGTCCTCCAACCCTCAGGTCAGCAGAGGCTAAGCCCCGTAAGAGCTTAAGGTCTGCCCCAAAGGAACCTTGTAAGCAGAATGCCCCCTCTAGCATATTGTCTACACTCCAAGCAGTGCCAAGCTGCAAGCTTAAGAGGCATTATCCTAAACAATAGCTATGGCATGGGTCTTTGTCTGAGATGTCATGTGATTCAAAGATATGTGTGTGGTGGGCTCATTAAAGGTAATATAGGTTTTCTACTATTTCCCAATCAGCCTTTGATTTTGTGATGCACCTATTGATTCAATTTAGAGAAATTAGTCTTAGCAAATTCTGATGATTGATTCATGACACAAAATAATATTATTATACATTATATATCATATCTAAGTTATATTACCTTGTCTACCTGTCTACTACCTTATATTACCTAATCTTACAAAAAATATGTTCTAACTAAACTGATGGTACTGTCTCTCAACTAGTCTCTCAAAAATTATCCTAACAGAAGATATGGGGTTCAGTAGCTCTCTGTGACGAGGCAATGTGGCTCATGGGGAATGTAGTCATTACATCAGGAAATATTTCATGGAGTAATACATGGAGCAAAAATCTACGTATTACCTTTAATATGCTGTAAAAACTGAAAATAAAAAGCTGAAAAATATATATAATATATGTTGGCAAATATATAAATGTACAAAAAAACAAAAAAAACAAGTCCTAATTCCAACTGGGAACAGCTTGGACCACTGAGGGACTGAGGAGTTACAGCTAAACAGAGACAAAACAAGATTAATGTGGGTCAGTAATGTGCACTAATTACCTAGTCTCCTTAGGCTTTAACAACAAACCTGTGTGGGTTTTGAGTGTCCTGTTTAGCGGGAGCGAAACTCAAATTATGTATCTCCACCGAAATTACAAAAAGTGTTCTTTGGACCAGGACGTCTGGTTTCATAAATAACATACAGTAGCCCAATGCAGAGGCATAACAAAGAGGCATGTACTGTATCAACTTAGCATCAATTACATTTACATTTTTCATTTACGGCATTTGGCGCTTTTATCCAAAGTGACTTACATGAAGTACATTTGTCATATAGTTGGACATTCACAAGCCGATGGCGGTGCAAGCCATGCAAGGAGCACCTAACCACTGGGAGCAATTAGGGTTAAACATCTTGCCCAAGGATGCTTGTAGGTGGTCCAGCTCCAGAGTTTTACCCCACAACCTTCCGGTTGGGAGTCAAACACCCAGACCACTAGACCACCCTACACAGCATTATGCTGCCACATCAGTTTACATAGTTTCTTTAATCAGCTTGTAGCTGCAGGGGAGTGCACAAGCATTAGAGAAATATCAAAACTGCTTTTGCAGAAAATCTGTAGCAACATTAATTGCAGTAGATTATAGAGGTGATTACTGAATGTGTATACAGTAGGTTGTGGAAATTGTAGGGAATTGGAAACAGACACGTTCTCACACTGACTACACAAAAGCGTCTCTTTTATTTAAGCATGTCCTGTGCAAAACAACATGACAATAACAAATATGGAGCTCACGTTACCCAGAAAGCACCCTTTCTTAAAGGGACCGTGTCAACACAGAAAGACACACAATATGTGTGTGCAGAACATAACACCAAAGCATAAAGGCATATAATATGACTGTACAACATACACTAACCATCAGTTATGGTTATTGCTGGAGGAAACCTATGCTAAATACAGATAGGGTGTGAATGCTTGGTTTAGGTTACACACACACACACACACACACACACACACACACACACGCACATGCACACGCACATTCACAGACAGAAGTGGCTGCATGGTCATTAACACGCACAGTGAACAAGAGGGCCAGGTCATTATTCTGGCATGTGTGAAGCCTATTCTATGTATGTACTTGGACGCATGTGATGGAACCATGTCCTGTATAACTATCGTGCTCCTCTTGGATGCTGCTGACTTCTTTTAGGTACCACTGTTTGACGACCAGAAGCTGGCAGTAGTTTTGGTATCTGATTTTGCAAACCTGAAACTGTCCAACTGGCTCGTGGTAATTTGTAGCAGCCCACACCGTTACCTAACCCCCACCTTGTGGTGCCCTGTGTCCATTACTGGTCCAGCCACAGGCCCACCCATCTGACCCATCAAGTCACTCTTGTCCATGAGATTCTTGTCCCATTGCTTCAGCTAATGTTTAGTTTTCAGCGGGGGAGGGGCCTCTTGACCTAGCAATGCCCTTGAGCACTTGACACCTTGTACTTCAGCTGATTCCAGGAAGGGTGCAGCTCTACAAGATGATTTCACTGGAGGCTAATTGTTTCCTGGAGTTTTTACTCTTCACAAGTCATTAGTAGTTAATTTACGTTTTTTCTTTTTTTTTGCGTAATTTGCGTTTTTTACGATCCCACCCTCTTTCAGAAAGCTATTATATTTACTTACAAATTATTCTACCCACTAATTTTTTACGTTGATATGGTTTCGAGTTAGAAAATTAGTTGGAATACTTGGAATAAATAATCAGAATACTAAGTTGTTTAATCATTATCCCCACACTTTAAATACAACATTTTGCACCTGGTCAAGCATACAGGCTGAAGAACAATGGAGCCCATGAACTTTGACCTTACCACACTGACGGTATGGGACTCCAGTAGTCCAGTACTGTAGCACTAGCAACACCCATATATGTATATTGAATGGCTATCACTCATCTTGATATGTCACAAATCAATCATTCTCAAGATAAGTATTATACTCTTACACTTGACAATGTTGTTTCGTGAGACCTGAGGAGGCTGTGTTGTCTGATGTCTGAGAACTGATGCTGAGATCTGACGATGTCCTAAATTGTGCACAGTACTGTTACTGTATCTGGATGTCACCCCCCGCCACCCACACACACACTTTTCCTTTTGTTCTTCCCATTTAACATCTCTTCCCCTCTTCAGCCTCTCTCCCTCCTCCTACATGCCTCATAGTTCCTAACCAGTATTTTGCTTGTCACTTTTATAATTACCATCACAATATCGCCACAGAAATATAAGTGGGTGAGAATGTATAGTGGAAATTAACAGGAGTCCCTTTTTATGTCGGGGTTTATTGTAAACCATGAAAATCATGATTTCATGCTCACAGGGTTAAATATATAAAAGGAATATAAAGATTTACCTTTTTAAAGCCCTAAGGCTGGAAGACTTATGTGTACACAATTGTAAATGTACTCTCTTCACTGTGCATGACCAGTAGTTTTAAGGTTGTGTAGTAAATGCGGTGGATGTCAATCCTTCTCATCCAAGACCCTGCAGTTGTGAGGGGGAGTTTGTTTATTTCTGTGCAATGCCTTAAAGGTCCAAGATAACATTTAAAAGGCATAATTGTGTCTGAAAAAGACTGTCAAGGAAAGTATAGACATTTTCTTTATTTTCAGACTCTATTTTTAGTGAAATTATATCCTGGATGTTAATATGTTTCCATAGAGACCGAAAATTGATTTTGAGCATACTAACCTAAGAGCAGCAGTAGGTACAGTACTGCACACTATATTGAATGTCTTTGCTGTGTGGGTAGGTACAGTAATAGACCCTCTCTATGGACTCTATTTTAGTGTGTACATTGTATTTAATATAATCCCTTATACCAGAATGGTTAGCCAAGAACATGAAATGAACAAGGATGTCAATATGTGCATTGGTTCTATACATACGGTAGACTGATTGTTGTGTCCAGAATTGAAAAGAGATTCAAGATTACTTTATTTGTCCCTATAGGGGAATTTATTGTTGATATTTGCATTGAATGTTTTGGTTTGGATTTCAAAAAGTACACCTCCACCCACCCACCTCTCCCTCTCCCTCTCCCTCTCCCTCTCCCTCTCCCTCTCCCTCTCCCTCTCCCTCTCCCTCTCCCTCTCCCTGTTTCAAACGTAATGTGGTGTTCAACACTGATAACATTTTATAGGTATGGCCTGTAAAATGTTATCCTAATTCCTAAAACAGTACATTATCAAACAGTACAGTATCCACTATCAAAATGTTCGCTACTGTATATTTGGTCATTTTGATTATACAACAGTTATGTACAGTAACTTTATTTAATTAACCGTCTTGATGCCCTTCATTTTATCGATTTTGTGTGTTTTTAATTGTCATTGTGTGTATTTATTTCTATATTAATTATTTCTTTATGTATTTGTTTGTTTTTTCAATCCTTTTAAAAACCTGAAGTTTTGTTTAATGTCTTTATGTTTTGTTTTGTTTTGTTTTTACGTTTTATACGTTTTAGGTTTTATCAATTTGTTTTCTCCTCTTCTGCCAATTATTACCCAGATATGATTGTCACATAAGGGCTATAAAGTAAATGAGAATAGGCAAAAACCAATCAATTCTCTTTCTATTATCTCAACGCCCAGTAAAACTTAAACCAGATCACAGATGGCTGGGGAAATCTCTCTCTCTCTTTCTCTTTCTACACATGGGCGTGTGGGTGTGTGTGACAGAGAGTGAGAGAGAGAGAGAGAGAGAGAGAGAGAGAGAGAGAGGGAGAGAGAGAGGAGACCAGGGAAAGACTTGCATATATTATGTATCCAGCCTGTAATATTAAAGGGATAGTGTGCAAGATCTAATATCACACCAGATTAAGATATTTAACCTATAGGCTACTATTCTAACATTAAGTTTTTAAGTGAAGTTATTTAAGACAGTATCTCTTTTTGTGCTCCAAAATCATTGAGTGCTCTCTTACAATGTAATACAGTAGATAATACATCATTTTGTATTTTAATCTTTCTGATGAAAGTGCACCTGAGTCATTACTGTTTATTTATTGAGTTTTAGAAGTTTAATTGTAAATTGTAATACTAGAAGTGTAATATTTGTACAATATGAATAGCTTAGCTATGCATCAATTGTTCATATTTTACTGAGAATGTACAAGCATCACATCACATCCATATGAGAAAAACCTAAAACATACTGTATTTCAGCTCTGTCATTCTTAGAATTGGAATCTCAACATAATTAGCTATAGTCTATGCTAAGTGACAAATACCTTATCTTTTTTTACATGTAGATAAAATAGTTACCCCTACTACTATTCCTTCTTCTAAACCTCCCACAACGGGACATGGCTCTGGCCTAAAGTTTTAGCTTCTCTCTCCAACGAGGATGTATCTGTACAAACACAACAATCACTGTCACATCCATCTACTGTACGAAAATCTTGTGTGTTTTCACACACATTGTTTTAAATCTAAACATATAGTGGAAAGAGCAAGAGACAGTTTTGACAAGTGATAGTGAATCAGGCTGTGTGGTAATGATTGACTCAAAAAAGTTATATACATTGACTTGAGGTCTAGACTGTAGCTATTTGTTATTAATGGTCAGGTTATTTCATTATAGCATTAGAAAGGCCTTTTATATATTGAGGGTTTACTTATACATACATTTAATAGCATGTGTTTTACTTGATTTAAACAACTTGCGTGATTCTACCATGTCTGTGTAATGATCTGTTTTTATCCATCGTATAGAAATACAACTTACTGCGGATACGAATTGAGCTCTGCAGAATTTGCATAAGCCATAATATTAAAAAAACATGTATGTATAATATCCAAGTGCAATTGAATATTAGTAGTGGCACGTGTTTGCAGGCAATTCCAGTTTCACATCTAATGTGGGTTATAGATGTATTATATGCTGTCAACAATCTTAGATGAAAGAAAATAATGGAATCCTTTTACAAATACATTTTAAGCTGTCTAAAGAAAAAATACTGCTAGTTTGTGTTGTGGCATCTTGTATACTGTACTGTACCATTTCATAATTGCATTGTTTAATATTAATATATTAGATTGCTGATCAACATTAGGCACTACTTAGGCCATACAGTAGGGAAAATCCATGGGTTATGTAGATAAATACTAACACAGGAATTAATTCAGGTATTGACTAAGTGTGTTCTAAATGTTTTCTTTAGCTCCAATATCCAATATTTAATATGTTGTTTTATTTACCTAAAACACATTCACATTCAATCAAGTTGATTACTTCTACTACTATGCAAATTAAATACATATTTAATGGTTTTAATGCATGATAAAATGTGGAATTGATTTGTCTAATGGCTTACAATAACATCTGCAGTGCAATCTAAAGCATTGTTTACAAATATTTCATATGTATAGATCGTTGTTATTGGATCTCCTGTAAATGAAGGAACTTTACGCTTAACAAAAAGTAATCTGCTGATACATGACACACACACACACACACACACACACACACACACACGCACACACACACACACACACACACACACACACACACACACACGCACACACACACACACACACACACACACACACACACACATACTGTATATGGTCTAGTGGTTATGGTGTTTGGTTTGCACACTAGAGGGCTTGGGGAACATCTTGTTTCCCAAGTAATAAAACATTTAGCACCTGGTCAACTATACAGGCTGAAGAACAATGGTGCCCATGATGTTTGACCTCACCACACCGGTTGTGCAGAACTCCAGTAGGCGACATTAAAGTCTAACCTATCATACAGTCTGACATCAGGCATTACGTTACGACACTAAGGTGACGTTCGAAAGCTATTGGATAGTCAACATACATGACAAATGCAGCACTATAAGCGGACTACAAAACAACCATTCTTCGTATTGAGTCCCTGAAACCAGCTTTGTTTACAGTACCGCATCTACAGCAGCTTCACAATCCACTCCTCTTAGATTTTTCAGAATATAATTTTAATCATTTGTCAATAGCCCAGTCATGGCAGTTAATGTACTACTCTACCAACTGGGACTCAATGTGGAGTATTATGTTTTTTTTGTCAACACATACCACAGAATACAAAAATGAATTTTTGTCTAAGGTCACATTGATTGAAGATGTTTGGTCTGATCCTGTTTGGTCTGATGACTTTTACTTGATGTATTTTTGTCTGAAGCTGTTTTGCAGGATGTGTAATTGTAGACCTTAGTCTTGGCAATTTTTTTCATGAGACCTGAAGCCCTTTAGCCTGATGAATGATGCCATGTTGTCTGATGTCCTGATGCTGAGTATAGTAGAGTATTTACAAATTAATAACTAACTGAACCAGCAGCAGAAAGTCTAGTGAGACTGAAGACCTAACATGCAAATTAGATCAAAATAACGACAAGAATAATTACTGTACCAACTATCATCAACAATAATATGCTAAAAATAACCCTGTAATGAAAATAAATCAGAAGAGAATATGTTGTGCTTTGGTGCCAGTTGTAGACTACCTTCAGTAAAATGCTGGTAATAGTACCCCCTCGTGTGTTAAGTTTGAGTATCGCAGCTTCTTTTATGTTATTTTGATACTTTACGTCTTACTGTATGTTGAGACAAGGAGCTATTTGAATTTTACAGCACAGCCTACATAACGGCACATATTGTAGTGGGTCATTGCGTTCAAGGGCTATTGAGGACACACCATATAAAAACTTCAACGCACGCACATACCACAAGTTAATACGTGTAGGCTACTCTTATGTTATATTGCAGATTGTGTTTTTGTGGTCCATCAATTCCAAAGAAAATGCATTGCATGACTAAATGTCACCACAGTAGCTAACCAATCAGAACACCGCGTAAAAACAGGGCGGGCCAGGGTTGAAACCGGGTGAGACAGAAGATTTACCTCAGGAGTGCAGGTCTTTACTGAAAACACTTGTTTCAACCTATTTCTTTGTTGTTTAGCATAAATGGCAAGAGTTCCATGCAGTGATTTTGGTTTCGTTGGCATCTATGTCTCTGTTAAGCGGTAAGTAGCAAATGCGAAAGTTTATAGAATTTAGGTTTAGATACTTATTCCGATTATTATAGCAATACCGTTATGTGTTAGGGTACACCATTTGCGTGACTACAGTGTGTTGAAGCATCCCCTTCCGTCATTTGCTTTTTGACATGAGTGAAATAACATTTACATTTGCAATTTCAATAGTATGTTTCTACCTATGGTTTGATAGCAATGTTGTAATATCGACAGACTAGTTGGCCAGTGTGTAATTTTGCTTCCTGCTTTTCTCATTTTTTACTTCCTTGCTGCGCTTGTCTGAAAACGAAGTGGAAAATCCTGCAGGTCACGCAAGCGTTATATTGTGACCATGAGTGTCAACAACATACACAGTAGTAGACTACTGTAGAACCAAAACGTAGACTATGCCTTTCTTATGCTTTTAAACTTCATTAAATAATGTAACTTTAATGTAATAGCCTGTCAAGTTAACTAATAATATTTCACTAAGTTACAAACTGCTTCATAATGTGAGAGCAGAATACAACTCTATCAATTAAAATTACACATTGAGTTCATAGTCTACTCTGTATTGTTGTATAGTACTTGAAAACAATGGCATCTTAACAGGCTACTGTCACTTAAAGTAGGGGCTACTCTCCTTGATGTGTTATAGCTTTGTTAAATGGGGATAGGTAATACATTCATGATCGTGATCATCAAAATAATACTATTTTCAACTTCTACATAGGGCTATACATTAACCATAAAGACATTACAATTACACTGACAATCTGAAATTACATTAAAGGTATATTGTTTAATAATTTAATTATAAAGTGTAAATTTACAGGCTTAAAGCAATTTTCCTGTTATTCAATACTCCCTGTTAATAGCTATATCTTTGTTTTGTTTTTACTGTGTGGTTATAAAATGTATAGATACAAAAAAATATTTGAGAACCACTGTGTTATAGCACCCATAAGGCCATACAGCACTCGAATCAACAGCAAAGTGCTGGAGTCACCGCAAGAAACAATTCATGACACAATTCTGGAATGTCCCTTAACATTTATTTAGGTAACATGTCTTTACAAAATGTGAACTTCATTTTTTCAGGTTGACAGTGTTCTCAATGCCAAACAAGGCATAAATATAGTGTTCAGTGTACTCTTAGTCGAATAAGAATAACACAGGTTATTATTTATTAACATTTCATAAAAATGTACCTTCACATGTTCAGCATTCCAATTTCTATTTTCTAGATAGATAGAAGATTTTTAAGCTAAAATTCCTTCCTGTGACTAGCAACATTTTGATTGCCTGCAGCTAGGTGATGGACCATCATGAGGATCAGGTTAGTGACGAAGAACCTGTAGTCTTGCGAGAAGACAACAGAAGGAGAAGAAGAAGAAAGAAGCTAATCACCTCGTCTTCCTTCACCCCCATGGATCAGATCAGTATTGAATTTGTCCTGCCGACTGCTGCAAAGACTGGCCACAGCCACATACTGCTGCTGGAGGTGGCTGGAAACTGGACTGTAGAACAGGTCAGTAGACTCAGAGATTGACTGATTGTTCGGCTGATCAACTGTTGATATATTTATTAGTTACATACATTCATTTCTTTTCTGGTCAGGTGAAAGCCCAGGTTTGGCTGAGGGCGATTGCTTCACACATGTGTCATGATTTCTACCAGAAATATTCTCCTGACCACTGCCTCCTGCTCTATCAGAAAAAAGGCAATCTGTGTGAGATTTATGACAAGCACCAGGTTTTTCAGACACTGGACTGCATTCGTTACTGGAAAGGTAGGAATACAGGGAATACAGCGCGTCGGTCGCTACGAGCCACCGCTCCTGAAAGTACAAAGGGTTTTGGTTTTATAATTGGCGAAGTGTCAGACAATCTGATCAATCATATTGACTATTTCAAAATAGGGGTGGGATTCAAAGGTCCTTCAAGTCCCTGGGAAAAGAGGTTCAAGGTATAGTAATTCTCGAGAACGCTTGCTAACTTTGAACTCAAATCAAAACAAAAACACCTCAGGCATGTGCACTGCTGGCCCAACAAGGTATGTGTTTGAAACCCGAGGACAGAAGAGTTAAAAGGCAAGAAAAAAATAAAGTAAAATAAATAAATAAATAAATAAATAAATACACACAGCACTGACACTAAAGAGAACCACACATTCAGACACAATCAGATCAGGTGGCACCATCTGCTGGCACAACATGGTAGGGCGTTTGAAACCCGAAGACCCACTGTCCTTC
>JAODUG010091842.1:5000-11914 GCA_027564795.1 Aphredoderus sayanus | reverse complement strand
CCCCCCCCCCCCCCCCCCCCCCCCCCCCCCCCCCCCCCCCCCCCCCCCCCCCCCCCCCCCCCCCCCCCCCCCCCTCCCCACCAAGATGTCTAAAATAGGCCCCTGTCATAAAACTGCTAATGTCAGTAAAGCTACAGACTACAGGTGTCTCAGGTATGTCAATACTTATATGTACAGTACTGGCTGATAGCATACTGCATACAGTACATGACAGAAATAGATTTTATATTCTAGTGACATCTTCTTTAACCAGCAGGGGGAACTCATGTTCCACCTAAAAGAAGGATTGTAACAGTAATAGCAGTACTGCAGTAGTTCTGCAGTGATAAGGGATTCGAATCACAGTCAATACAGTCAATAAAACATTTGAAACAAATGTATCTATGTTGTTTCGCTATATCGGCTGTTTTCCAAAAAGAATTAGGGTAATCTAAATGCAACAGCTCAGTGCATAACATTGTAATGAGCTCACAATCTCTATTTAAGCTTTTCTAGAAGTTGTCTGAATGAGCTTGAATAACCTCCAGCATTACTATGACCAAGTCATTTGTGTAGGCTACATAAATGCATGCACGTACAGTATGCACTGTTTTCTTATGGGTCAGCTTCCGAGTGGCTGTAATAGAAGATCCTTACACTTCTTTGTACCTTTGTTTTAAACCTTTCTTCTTTGAATTCCCCGGCTAGATAAAGGTCACCTACACACACTATGCTACTATGCTGAGCCTTTCCTAAATGATGACATAGCCTACAAGCTAAGTATGTTAACTTTGTTAAGGGTGTATCACATAAACCGTCAATAATCAAGCCTGCCTGGAAAGCTTCTGAACCTCTCAGCCTTGAATAAGCACTAAATTCTTATATCAAACCAGGTTCTGTGACACAGTGCTATTGTGATGCATTCATCTCTTTTAACTCAATCCCAAATATATAACAGCGAGGGACAAGCCAGTGTAAAGTATCTAGTACAGTATGTATACTGTAAACAACCTTCTAGAAGATTAACAATTTTAATAACATTAAGAAGAATGGATAAGGCATTTGAATATATACACTACAACATACATTGAGCAGAATGTCTATGGGTATGTTAAGCAGTTTAAACTACATATGTTCAGGATACCTAGAACTATTCTTTTGGTCAAAAAAATCATTAAGCACATGTTTTAAATCTTTTATTTGAAATGGCATGCCCTTGCATGCCCTGAAAAATACTTATTTCAAGGTCAAATCCTTTTAACTAACACTAACATCCATTTTATACAAATAAGATAAATAAATACCCCCCCCCCCCTTCCTTTTTAGTCATTGTTACATTCCAGCAGTAATCTGGAGCAGTAAACCAATTCTAGTTGTATAACACATTTATTGTTATGTTTACACATTAGAGAAGTATCTGATGTTAACATTGCACACATACTGCATGCTACAGATTTACTGAATTTGGGAATTAAAATGTTTCTAAAATTGTCTTCCTACAATTCTGATATTGGTTTAAATCTTGTGAGGTTTGAACGAAAACCATTATAATATATACAGTAATATTATTCATCTGTAAGATCCTGTTTACCACCTGTGTGCATCTGTTTTTAGCCTGCTCAATGACCACAATGTTCCTTCTGGACTGGTGTGAGAGCAGTGAGCCTAATGGTGAAAGCACACCTCAGGATATCAGCCTAGACTGGCCAGTCATTAAGACCTGCTAGTTCTGGCATCTGTCTGGTAAACCTATCACCTCTCACAGTGTTTCTGTTTGTGTGTGTATTTGTGTGTATAGGTGTGTGTGTGTGTTTGTGTGTGTGTGTGTGTGTGTGTGTGTGTGTGTGTGTGTGTGTGCGTGTGTGAGGTTTGGTCCCCTAACAACTTGGGTTTTTACAGATTACATTGTGTGTACATTCTCAGATGTTTTTTTATGATTGTCATAAGGAAAACCCTATTGATGATTATTATTATATTTTATGCGATAGCTAGAATGCCATAGAGGGCCTTGTGCATACTGTAGTCATAACACATTTCAGTGTTCCTTATCTGATGATAACTTCTATTTTAAATTATAGATTTAAAATGTATGAATGCCAGATCAGTGAGAACAGTATTGGTCATAGTGAATTTAAATCCAGCCTGGAATATAGTTAACCAGCTTTCACCAGAGCAAATCTCAGCTGCTAGCCTCCTGTTATTTCTTTTCTTTTTCTTTTTTGCTAGCAGACCTTCAATTTCTGGGCATTTTCAAAGCCAAACTATGTTGAATCTTGCCCAAAATGACAACCATAAGGAAAAATGGAAGAAAGGCCCTACAGATCAGTCGGTTACAGAGCAAGTCATTGCCACAGAACAAAATGGGTCACAAATACACTGTGAATTGTGCAGCTAGTTTACGGTTTTCTATTTTATATTAAACCTAAGGATGACATTCTATAAAAGAACAGTTAGTTATGCCAGTGACACATTTTAGAAGGAAGTAGGTCAGAGAACCTTCATCTGGAAGAGATATGCTGTCAGCTAGCTGGGTCCGCCTGGACTGGTCTACCCAGACTGAGATAATCTTTGGACTGGGATTTTAAAGTTATATAATATTCTGCATATAAAGGTCCAAACTGACAAACAAAACCTGAAACCTTATTCCAGTGCCATCTGGAAGCATGACCTGTACATTGTCAATAAAAATCTATTACAAACACGTCAGGGATTACAAATCTGGTCCAGAGTAGAGAAAAGACTCATGTTGGGGAAAAGAAAATGATAAATTGGTTTGAATATGAATTGAATTAATACAATAGGAATGATGGCATACTGAGGATAAGTTATTTTAATCAATACACTTTTTGTCAAATTCCGTGACTATCTCCTCCTGGTGGCTAGCTGTGTGTGTACTGAAAAGTAATCCAGTGTTTCTACACAGCTCAGGCTCTGTAGAGAACCCAAACAAAGCCACTGAACCACTGAAAGGAGAGGTGTACTTGTTTTGATGTTGAGTTCAAATATCAACCATGTTTCTCTGTTACTCAATCATAGCAGGTGGTCATTTGCTTTTTGGAATTACCCTCGTGGTGGAAATCTGCGCAAAGTAATTTTGTTTTTGTTTGGAGTATTGAGCAGCTCAAATTGCAATCTACTTCTTTAGCTGTTATTGGCTGACAGTGTTCTTTACCCCTCTGTGCACAGCCACTTTTGTAGACTGATGTGTTCCAAACATCATTAGCAAGTCATTTTACAGTGGTAGCCACTAGTCTATCCTGTGGATCCTGCCCCATCATCTGCCATATGATGTCATTGTGTTAGTAGAGTAAGTTAGAGTGTGTTTGGAGACCTTTCACTTTCCCTGCTGCGTATTGGGATGCTGCAGCCCTGTCATTACTCCTCTCTAATCAGGTGCTGCTAATTACAGATGGAGCGTTGGCATGACAGCAGGCCACAGATCACAAGATATCAACTCTAAGCCTTTTCCCCAGGCTCCAGCAATATCACATGAATCACATTCATTCTGTGGGGAAACTGCAGGAATACATGCGCTAGTGTACTATTGCTGTGTTTTGATGTGTGTTTTGTTGTACTCCTGTCACATAACATGTTCAAAAGGTTGTTGATTTATTTATGCTCATTCTGTTGGCAGGATATACACATTGTGTTTTGGGAAGTTATAGAAAGCTTTAAACACTGCAAATACAATATAACGGTTGAATTTATGTCAGAGGTCATTTATATTAAGGAATTATGACTTTTCTGGTTGTGGATGACTCATAAATGATTTTTCATTTCCATTCTGAACCAAAGCTCCTTTGATATAAATGTTTTACTTACACACGAGTGAGAGTTACTTACACACTCTCTGGAAACTTCCATGTGTAAATGAATGGTATGACACATTCACAATGTGCTATACATCAGTATGTCTGCGAAGAATGTGTGTTATCCACGTAATTCTGAGTGTTTTACCACTTGTGATTGTAGTCCCGGTTTAGCTCCAAACTATAGAGCCTTTTTCCCTCCAGAGAGCCACACCGCAGAAATATCATCTCAGAAGATGGTCAAACCACCTTTAGATGGGAGTCAGCAATGAACCCATGATAACACAGTACACATATTTCCTCCAATCCCCAAAACCAAACAGACGGAAATAAACAGCCAGATAAACCCTCATCTAGATTTTCATACACAGAAACCGCCTCTCTGCACTTCAAACAAATAGAGACATATTGCTTCCTTTACGCCTAAGCCTTCCTTCCTCAATGCATATGCTATAACTCATTTTCCATTCTTTCGCTCCGCTGTGTCCCATTGTGGGCATGTGGTTTATGATTTCTCCCTTTTACTGCTTTTTGTTTAGTAAATCACATCTAACCACAAATTACATCAAAATACTGATATGCATATCAGAAAAAAAACACCAGTTGTTTACAATATAAAATATGTCTAGGCAGACTGAAGCAGAGAGCAGCCATTTTAATGATTCGGCCCACTTCTTCATGCATGTGTTTGTTCTGTACTGGTGGCTCTTCAGGATGTATGTTCTGACTGTTCACCCTGCACACACTGGGATCACAGAACCAGGAAGTGCTAATCATCCCTGGTTCTGTCCCAGATGAGGCAGTAGCACTGCAAAGAGCTTTCAGATGGACAATACATGGGATTTAAGACCTGATTACAGGGAGTGTTGAAAGCTCTTGAACACCTAATTGGTGTCTTCAACATGTGTGTGGGACATTGTTCTGTCCTTGGGGATGTTAATAGTCTGCTGGACATGTGTGTAAGAGACTGGCCTATGGGAAATAAAGTATTAACCATTATACACACACATAGTAAAGCTCATCGCTTTCCACCAAGCTAAAATAATGATTCACAGTACATCGCACTGCTGATCTTTAGGTTTTTGCTCAGTTTCCTATACAGTACCAGTCTGGTGGTATATTTTAATGGGCCATTGACCTGACACTAATTTGAACCAATCACATAAAACAGTTCCAACAACCTATTTTGAACCCGTATGTGCTTCTTACGGCAATAACACAGACCGTACTGTGCAGTATGAATTCAGCCAATCCTGGTGGCATTCGGATTGGCTTACAAATGTTGCAGAGGAGGAGTTAAGCCACATTCTGTGTTTCACTCCATACATCAGGGTTGTTTGAGAACATAATGACTCAATGAGACCTTCTGACAGAAGGTAGGTAAGAATACTTGAAAATTGCCAGAATTGCATGTAACCAAACCCTGGCATGTACATGTACACAAGTTTTAAAAGATGTCCCAAGTGGTCAACTAGCCCTTTGGAAAATGACATACAGGATTGTATTGATATTGGCTTATGTCTAGATAATGGAAACCAAAATGATGGGTATGCGTCATGCTTTATAGTTTATTATTTTCATTTCTGCCAGATAAAATTACACTCAACTGTTGGTAAATGGGTTAAATGGAGCAAGAGTTGCTACTTTAGGAAGTCTGGTAAACGCTCAAATGGCTTCTTGACAGTTTGTCAGTTTTTCTGTGATGGGTGTGCATTATGAATACATGGTGAAAATGGCTGGCTGGATTCCTGGTCGGTGAATAGTTCAACTTCAAAAGGCTGTTGTCTTCAATTCATATGACTGTGTGAACTAGGGGTGTGAAACGTTTTTCTTTTTCTTAATAGAGGCAGAGATTAATAGATTTTCTGAGATTAACACTGAAATCAATTGCATTCCAAAAGATTATTTGATTTAGTCTCACTGCTGTGTTTTCAAATGTTTTGTCAGCGAACAACATGAGAGATTACAATTTGGAAGGATAGAAAAAAAATGTAAATTTTTCACTTACATTCAGCATACCTCATTTGGTTTAGGGTTGACGGTTGATTAGAACGACGAGTGGAGTGCATTGTACACTGGAACAGTGTTCTGTGTGGGCGGGCTGGGGGTCTTTGAAGCTTAAACGAAGTAATGTGATTTAGCACAGTGATAACGCACCTGTTTTACAATGCAGGGGCCTATCACAGACTAGAGCCAACACTACAATACTGCATGTGGCAGACACTCCGTTGACGATAAATCTTTTCTAATCTTTAGAGATGTGGTTCATTATCCCCTTTCATTTGTGTTTAATTCCCATTTTATCGTTTGTGTTATACCCCGGCCCTGCCTACAGTACTTGTATGGGCTTGTATTAAAGGGTAATTTTGGCCAAGTTTGACTTGGAACACATTTTCCCATCCTTTCCAACTGTGGCGATCATTCATGACCAAATTCGTATAAAAAAAAGAACAGTTTAGAGTTCTGCTGATTTCCGCTGTTGAGAGTCCATAGATCGTGATGGAACCAAACGGGGCCAGCCAAACACAATGAGGCCCAGGTCATACACTAAACAGTGGCCAGAATTACAGTTTGAACAAATCAATTGTTAAAGGTCGATATTTTAAACACTCATATAGCAGGAAATAACTATTTTCAAAACTTCTAAGTAAAGATATGGTGGAGTACAGTACTGTACTTGTGTCCTGAGCAGAGAACAACATCGCATTCCCTCTGTGTGCAAGTTTGGGTGCGTGGCCCACGAAGCATTTGCTTTCGTCGGAGATGCTGGTGTTCTGTGTGAGATCTAGCGGCAGACAAGCTCATACATAGTTCCTTTAAGGACACGCAGTATCTATCTCAATGAGATGCAAATGACCAATACAGCAAGAGGGATCCACCGTATCTTCCCTGTTGTTTGAAACTGGCCAATCGAAAAAGGCTTCAAGTCGACAGTATTTACTCAGTACAGGATTTGGAACCTGTTCCCTGTATTGGATAGCGCAGGGCAGTTGGCAGGCGAGCATCGTCGCTGGGTTCTCCTTCCCAGCTGGTGTGTCAGGCCTTACTAGTCCCAGCCCAGCTGCAGTGTTTATCATGCCGAGGGACGGCTCAGCTCTCCAGAGAGTCATCCCCTTCACACAGACC
>JAODUG010091842.1:0-2500 GCA_027564795.1 Aphredoderus sayanus | reverse complement strand
CAGAGGCAGAGCCCCCGCAAATGTGACAACAATTTCCACTATCCTCTCATGTTTTTCCCCCCGCCGGGGATCTTCCAGTAAACCCGCAGCATGTATATGGAGTGGACCACCACACTGCCCCCAATACGATACCAGCCCTCCCCCCCAGCTGTCCGAACAAGGCCTGAAAAGGTGGAAAAAGCCCTGACTCACAGGCTGATACATTCCTTCCCTGTGTTGGAGCATTCCCCAAGGAGACGGCTAGAAAAATGGCTTACCACAAGCTGGCAGAAATGAGACACAATGAGACATGCCTCATTTGGCTGATCAGCGAAAGTAAATTAGATCTACTACGTTATGTGCGAACATAGCCACACTCGATACAGCAAATCTGAATGGACATTAGTGAGCCATGAAATAATAAAGGCTATTGTTTGACATGGCTTTAAAACCAATGAAATTCAGATTTGTTTTTCCTGATAAATCTCCCGCTTGTCATTTTTTCCATGTTACTGTGTTTGCCTCTTGGTGAGTTATTACTGTGCTGTAATACATGTCCCTGTCAGAGATGTGAGCCTTCGAACCCTTGTGTCAGAGATTGGCTACTGGCAGAGGCCTTGGGTTGCGTCATGCTAATCTCCGGCTCGGTCATTAAGATGTTTGCGCTGCTTGGCTTGAGCTCAGTCTTTCGCTGAGGATAGAAGACCACACGGTTGCCATGGCAATTGCTTGCCGTTAATCTCCACATTAGCCACAGTACAGCAAATGGATTTTACTTTACCCACTTTCTACACAACCGACTGGAGACACCTTTGTTGGTCTGAGACGGGAACATGTCTACTGATGAGCTAGTTATACACACAGCTGTGCGTTTATAAATCATCTCTCAGAATATTAGCTAAGCCTGAGGAACAAAATAATTCCCAGCTGCGGACTTAAATCAGCTTTCCTCCCCCTGCTATCCTAAAAACATCACGGTAATGAACACCAACAAGCTGTTTTCAATCAAACAACACAATCCTAACTTTCCCTCTGCTGTCCCTTCTGTCCGAGTGCGATTTTCAAATCTTTCCATTCAGATGTGGGGATTGTAAAAGAGTTGAAACAATGTAGTGAGAGACTGTGCAGAAACGGTATGTGTTTAAAGCGTGAGTAGTGCCTGCCTGGAGCACCAGGGAGAAGGTCTGCTGTGGATCACCTCATGATATGGGTTATGGGCCAGGGGAGAGGTCTTCATGTAGAAAAACCTAGCATGGCTCAGCTAAGAGGCTCCAGTAATATAAGATTAGTCTTGTCAGATGTCTGACTCTGTTACATGCCTCAGGTTATGAACATAGATGACAAGGATAAGTATCAAGAAGTAAAACATGCATAGATGTCTCTTAATCGACGTGGTGGCTCCATGATTCGTCAAAAATCTTAGTTGATGTGAAAACACATATGTTAGCCATTATTATGTTTCTGATATAATCTGTATATGAAGTCAGTTAGTTACCTCAATTGCCCTGTGTCAAAACGTCTAACAAATCCCTGGGTAGTGTGGAAAAGTAAACATGGATATGGCTCTGTGATGGCTTCATAGCTTCCCCTGTAGTTTGATTTGCTGAGCAAAATACATTTTCTCTTTCCTCGCCTTCTTGGCTATAGGCCTCTATAGTTCAATTACTGCAGCACTGGATGATATAGGGCTGTTGTTGGTGAGGCTGTGTCTTGAGCTCTTGAACACTATTGGGAAACTGAGTGCCTGGAGCACCATGAAGGCTGTTACAACCACACTGTAAAACATGGCATGTCCATGGCTGTATTTTCTGTGGGGGCCTGCACAAAATCTAGACTTGTGATACCATCCTGATCTTGTAATGTAGTTTGACGCGAGTATCAGTCTGGAACCCCTCAATTCAAATTAACTATCAAAGTGTTATAATGGTAGTGGTAATATGTTTCAATGAAAAATCCTTAAATGCAGCTGGACTTCCTCTTTAGAGTGTTTAAAATCAGCATGGATGGAAATCGAAACGTACAACGTAGGCTAATGTTATCATCTTCAAAATACTTGAGCTGGCTGCTGAGTGGCCCGATTATGCTCTAGTAACTAGAGCAGAATCTAGAGTCTAGTTACTCCACAAATGCTTATTCATTGAGGGGTTCCAGACTGATACTGATAACGAAATGAAATTGGAGCTCGTGAGATCAGGATGATCTCATTATACCACAGCTGCATTGTAATTGTGTGGAGTAGAGAGGAGTGCCATCCAATCAGCACTCAGATGGGCTATGCACTGTTGGAGGTTCAAAACAAAACAATGTTGTTGTAATGCTTGTTTCAACCACGAGGAATTCCATGCAAATCGAGGAGTGTTACTTTAAAGACCACACTTCTACGGTACATATGCCTCTCACGTGCTCCCGTTGAGAGCCTCATGCAGTGGAAGGACAGATGGCAGTAATTATCAATCAAGAAATGTGTAGAGGGAACAGACTCCTGTAGGTAGCCAAGGATTTCTGACATGTGGTGGGGGGG
>JAODUG010091820.1:0-11915 GCA_027564795.1 Aphredoderus sayanus | reverse complement strand
ACAAATCTGGTCCAGTCCATGAGGAGGAGATGCACTGCAGTACTTCAAGCAGCTGGTGGCCACACCAGATACTGACTAGTACTTTTGATTTTGAGCCTCCCTTCATTCAGGGACACATTATTTTATTTTTCACATGTCTGTGAATCATTTTTAGTTTGTCTTATGGTGTTGACTGTTTTAGTGTTCATACAAATATTTACACGCAATTAAGTAAAAGTAAAGTAAAAACAGTCGAAAGTCAGAGGACGTTTCTTTTTTTGCTGAGTTTATATGCCTACATGCACATACCATGCCTTCAAACAATTTTTACAAGCGACATATATTTTATAATTTAAACAGGGCTTGACAATAAGTATTGCCATGTACTTGTGTAAAATAGATAATACATTTTAGTAATGTCTTATGCCTGAATGTATTTGTCCCCTTAACTAAAGCTGTAATAGAGGAATACTAATCACCGAATAGAGTAGAAACTGTTGAATCAGAGTTCAGACATTAAGATGATGGTGGTTGAAAAGAGCATGGCACAATTTGAATCATTTATATGGGCTAATATTACTATAAAACGTTCAGATTATGTGACTATCCATGACTAGTACTGCCTAATATAGACACTTTACCATAATTCCTACCAAAGGTACTGTTGGCTTTGAAGTTGCTTACTGTATCTTCAGTACAGGGTCTTGTTTTCAGTAGAAGTGTGTAGGGTGGTCTAGTGGTCTGGGTGTTTGACTCCCAGCTGGAAGGTTGTGGGTTCAAGCCCCGGAGTTGCTGGATTACCTGCAAGGATCCTTGCGCAAGATGTCCAACCCCAATTGCTCCCAGTGGTTAGGTGCTCCTTGCATGTCTTGCACCGCCATCGGTGTATGAATGTGTGTGAATGGTGAATGTGAGGCAATCATGTACAGTGCTTTGAGTGGCCGGTAGGCTAGAAAAGCGTTGTATAAATGCAGTCCATTCACATTTAGAGATACAATAGTCTGATTACTTAGTTTGATGCCTCCCATTACTGTTAGGTAGCTTAGCAGCTGCTTTTATGCAAATAAACAAATAGGTAAAGGAATAATTTGTAAAGAAATAAATACCCACAGCAATGACAATAAAAATAACCACACAATCAGATGGCGCCATCTGGTGCCACGATGCAATATAATAAGGGCATCATGAGGGTTAAAAGTTAATCCACTCTGATCCATCATGGGCAGACCGTGTGACTAACTGTGGCCCTTTTACTGACCATTTCTTCCATCCCTCCTCTCTCCCATTCTCTCTTTGTCCATTCAGGGGTCCAGGAGACGTAGTAGGAGACTGCAAAGTTCAGTTTCTAGATGAAGTCTATAAGATTGAGAAACCAGGAGCACGTGCGCTCTCTGCTGCTGATGGACATTTCAAAAGTATGCACAGCACACACACAGACACACGAGTATACATCTACATGTACAGTGAAAAGGTATATTCTTGCTTCCTGAATTTAATATGGTGTCACTTCAGGTGTGATGAAGGTGAAAAAGCAAAATAAAATGTAAAACCACTTTCAGAGTGGTGACATCAGTTTGTGGTAAAACACAATGTGTGTGCTGCAAGATTTCATTTATTGATATAGTAAAATTTTGAAACAAACAGCTATTATCACCTTTGACACTATGGAGATGTTCAAATTATATTTTCAAATGCATTAGTGGATACCCATATAGTCTTAAATATTTATTAAATAATACAATCAGATTTCAACATTTCAGAATGTTATGCATTACAGTAGACTAGATACTTGGGTAGCCTCAGCCAGCTTAACAAGTGACTACTAGAGCATGTATACTGCTAGAAATGAGCACATTCATTTATACAGTTAAAATTGTAGACATTAGGCCTGATTTCCTAAAGCAAACCTGTTTAATGCTTCAGACAATTAAGGCAAAATAGGGACATGCAATACAATAATTCCAAAAGGCAGACAGGTAAACACGATACAAAAACAAAAATCATATCCCGGTATTTTGGCATTGGGCTAAATGTTCAGTTGTACATCAAGGCAAATGTGAGATGTCATTAGCATTTTTATTGAAAGACTATGGTCAAAATACAATTACAGGTTTTCCTCTACTGCTTAACAAAACACACATCTGCAAATAAAATGTAAACAGAACATAAACAACAGGCCTGCCCTTTTGGAAAATACACAGCTGCACAATATATCATGTATATGAAGATACAATGTTATTAAATAAGCTATTTTAAATAAAAATAAAAATAATTGTAGAATGCTTAAACACAGCTGTGCTAATAACAATAAAAATTGGAACAGAACAAAACAGGCCTACACATTCTTCCATCTCAGCAGAACATGGAAGGAGGACAAGGACAGAATCTCTTTCCAGTGTAGGGTCCCAATAATGCCAGAACACCCTTATCCAAACCTGTTTCTGAAATATGACTGCAGAGAGAGGTTTAAAATTACAATGCCTAATATGAAATGAATATAAATTAAACACCCATGGCTTAAATTAATTGAGGAAACATTTGTAATTGATCTGTGGCACATTGTACACAATGTCACAACTGTCATCAAGTGCATCAAGTCAATCCTGGACATCTAAGCACTCATCTGTTGTAATTGTGAGTACTGTATTTGCCTTTAGTTATGCCTTCAGCACCATAAACAAGTAAACAATTCCAGTAACAACAGGCCCATGTTTGATTACAGTATATGTACATATAAATGAAAAATGTATACAATATAATGCATAACCTATATTATACACAAATGAGAATGCTCCTATGCGAATGCTCCTATGCAAAGGTGTACATTTACTAAAAATGTAAATGGAACAAATATAGCTGCAAACACTAATGACGGGGTTGAATCATATTGGACAAAATAAAGGCATGTATACGTTGTTCTGCATCTTTTTTACTTTTAAGTGATCACATTTTCACTATGTTTCTGTGGAGGTGGAAGAATATTTCCATTATACGAGGTTGGGTTGCGGGGGCAGCAGCTCCAGCAGGGAACCCCAAACTTCCCTTTCCCGAGCCACATTAGCCAGCTCTGAATGGAGGATCCCGAGGCGTTCCCAGGCCAGTGTGGAGATATAATCTCTCCACCCAGTCCTGGGTCTTCCCCGAGGCCTCCTCCCAGTTGGACGTGCCTGGAACACCTCCTTAGGGAGGCGCCCAGGGGGCATCCTTAACAGATGCCCAAACCACCTCAACTAGCTCCTTTCAATGTTAAGGAGCAGCAGCTCTACTCCGAGTTCCTCTCGGATAGCCGAGCTTCTCACCCTATCTCTAAGGGAGACGCCAGCCACTCTTAGGGGTGCTTAGGGGTGATTATATTCACTAGACATTTTGACCAGCGAGTTTAACATTTGTCTGACTTTCCGGTCAATGTCCGGCAATTACGGGATAACAGAAATGCTGCCGGTCATACACCTTCTCCAGATCCACAAAACACATGTAGACTGGATGGGCATACTCCCAAGCACCCTCCAGGATCCTTGCGAGAGTAAAGAGCTGGTCCGTTGTTCCACCACCAGGACAAAAACCGCATTGTTCCTCTTCAAACTGAGGTTTGACTATCGGCTGAACCCTCCTTTCCAGCACCTTGAAGTAGACTGAGAAGTGTGATACCCCTGTAATTGGCACACACTCTCTGCTCCCCCTTTTTAAATAGAGGAACCACCACCCTGGTCTGACACTCCTTCGGCTCTGTCCCAGACTTCCACGCAATATTAAAGAGGCGTGTCATCCACGACATCCCCTCCACACCCAGAGCTCTCAGCATTCCAGATGGATCTCATCAATCCCCGGGGCTTTGCCATTGTGTAGTTGTTTGACTACCTCAGTGACTTCCGCCAGGGAAATTGACGATGATCCCCCATCAGCCTCCAACTCTGCCTCTACCATAGAGTAGTCGGGTTCAGGAGTTCCTCAAAGTGTTCCTTCCACCACGATATTACCGCCTCAGTTGAGGTCACAGCGTCCCATTCTTATTGTACACAGCTTGGATGGTTCCCCGTTTCCCCTTCCTGAGGTGGAAGATGGTTTTCCAGAAACACCTTGGTGCCGACCGAAAGTCCTTCTCCATGTCTTCTCCGAACGTCTCCCACACCCGCTGCTTTGCCTTTCACAGCAGAGGCTGCAGCCCTTCGGGCCTGTCGGTACCTTGCAACTACCTCCGGAGTCCTCCAGGATAACATATTCCGGAAGGCCTTCTTCTTCAGTCGGATGGCTTCCCTGACCACCGGTGTCCACCACGATGTTCGAGGGTTAGCGCCCTTTGAGGCACCAGCTCTCTGCTGCAGCTTCAGCAATGGAGGCTTTGAACATTGTCCACTCAAGTTCCATGTCCCCAACCTCCACAGGGGTGCCAGAAAAGCTCCACCGGAGGTGTGAGTTGAAGATCTTGTGGACAGGGGCCTCCTTCAGACGTTCTTAATTCACCGTACCACCCGCTTGAGCTTAACAGGTCTGTCCAGAGTCTTCCCCCACTCCTTGACCCAACTCACAACCAGATGGTAATCAGTTGACAGCTTTGCCCCTCTCTTCACCCGAGTGTCCAGAACATGCGGCTTCAGATCAGATGATACGATTACAAAATTGATCATCGACCTGTGGCCTAGGGTGCTCTGGTACCAGATACACATGGTGTTTGTTATAGACAGTCCATGACTAGCACAGAAGTCTAATAACAAACACCAACTCGGGTTTAGATCAGGGAGGCCGTTCCTCCCAATCACGCCTCTCCAGGTATCTCCATCATTGCCCACGTGCGCGTTGAAGTCTCCCAGCAGAACAATGGAGTCGCGTACTGGAGCCCCATAGAGGACTCTATTCAGGGTCTCCAAGAAGTCTGATCTATCGAGGTCCCTGACCTTCACTGCCACCCTTATGACAGCTCACCCAACCCCCACGATTCATCCCATGAGTGGTGGGCCCATAGGATGGAGAGGAGGTTGCCACATTGTGCCCGACCGGGCTCCATGGCAAACCCGGGCCACCGGGCGATTGCCGACGAGCCCTCCCTCTGGGCCTGGCTCCAGACGGGGGCCCCGGGCTTCCTCCGGGCACAGTAACTGTTCCTCTATTGGTTCTTTCCATGGGGTCAAGTGACCCATTCTTAGTCTGTCCCCTCCCCTGAGACCACTTTGCCTTGGGAGACTCTACCAGGAGTACAAGGCTCCAGACAACTCTCTCTCAGGTTCACAGGGACTTACAAACCTTTCCACCACGATAAGGTGATGGTTCCCGGAGAGGGAGTAGTGTAGACTAGATATATAACCTAAAACTACTAGCCTCATATTTAGTCCAGGGGTTAAATCTAAACGGGAAGGTAAAAAGTATTTTGTAAGGCACTGTACATGTACTTGTACATGTACTGAAATACTTCTGCCATCTAGTACATATAGTATTGAGAACCTACAAAGGAATACGCAGTATTACCTTCACAGATTAACTCGTGTGTTTGTGTTTGTCCAGGGAAAAGTGGGCCCGAGTGTAAGCACTGCAAAGCAGACCCAGACGCAGATTGTCGTTTCTGTTCGTGTTGCGTATGTGGTGGCAAACAGGATGCTCACATGCAGCTACTGTGTGATGAGTGCAACATGGCTTTCCACATCTACTGTCTTAACCCACCTCTTTCCACCATTCCCGACGATGAGGACTGGTGAGTGAATACATTTAAAGATATAATTTATCACTTTCCAGTTTTGGTCATTTTTGTTACCTAAGTAATTAGTTAAGAAACAGGGAAGGGTTAAATATCTTGTTCAAGGATGCTCACAAATAGGCTGTGGGTATGCTGCGGACCGAACCCAGGACCTTTCACCCTAACCATTAGGCTATCCTGTATGTTATGGACAGTTATGGACAGCACATAACCTTATCATTGTGCTTATATTAGGCTTGCCTATCTTCTCTGATTGTCTGCTCTAATCTGCTTTCCTTATTTTAATTGTTCAAATAGAATTATTAAATTCTCATGACATGTTTTCAGAATTGGGTCAGAATTGACCATTCTTCACAACTTGTACTGGTAGCAGAGAGAACTCTCATTGAATATAGACTTCACTCAGAGGGCATATCCGAAAGAGAAAATTCTTTCGGATAGTTACGAAACTCGACCAAGAAGTTAACATGCTTGTATATGCCATAGCAGAAAGTCATACCTGTTTTCAGTACATTCATGTTTTTATAGCAGATTATTATTATGATGCCGTGAGGATGTTTAATGACCATTTTGTGTGCATACAATAAATGCTTCCATGGACGTGCACCAAGACACATTGTGATTTGACAAGCACCCAAGGTTAAATGGATAAGAAATCAGAAACTACCATTAATACCTTAGTTAACACTATGGTATTAACATTTCAGTTATGACTCCAAAAGACGCATATTCTGGAGTACACTGAGGCTAATGAGGACCAGTGTATCACGGAAATGCCTATTAATGCTACAACTGCATTTTAGAATAGATTATTATGTCTATCCTATACTATCTCAAAATTGTGTTAGCACACCATTATGATGATGACAAAAGCAGCATTCACAGTGTGCTTGGCAAAATGGTAAGGTATAGTAAAGTAGTATCACAGTTTTCAGCTACTGTAGCTTGCATGTTTTAAAACTGTGCTTCCCTTGTGAAAGGACCAGCCACCACTGTTGTACATACTCATAAATAAACAAATGGACAATCCTCCAAGAGAGTTAAAAACAAGAATTTGAATGTAGAGGATCTTTAAGAATGTCACTTATGTGGACCATGAGGGAGCCCCAAGTGAAAGCTTTTAAGGTGCTAAGTTAAGGTTATGCTCCTAACTACTCAATTAAGTGTTGAGTGTCTCAAGTGTTGGTAATCTGTGATTTTTATTTTTATTTGATTGGAAAGTTTGTCTAAAAATGTTGGTTAATGATTGAATAAGGGCTCAACATTATGGCTTGTTCACTTGTCCGGTACAAATAGATTTTTGAAGAGGCAAGAGAAGTTCACTTGCCCGACTGGACAAGTAGTTCAATTAAAATGTCAATAATTAAAAATTAACCAGCTATATTTGTGATATAGCATAGACCTGTGTCACTTGATACAAAGTTATTTTAATTCATTCTTAAGTTTAAAAATAGCCTAATACAGAGCATAGACTACCGCATAGAATGGAAGCCAGATGTCATTTGAACGCAGTGAACAGTCACAACAATAGGCCTAATGCTTTTGCTTAATCAGTAAGAGTTCATTTCAACATTACAAGGGAAAGGTAGCAAGCCTCATATATACAGTACATTTACTCTCCACCACAGTCACTGATTTGAATAAGACGTTTGCTGTAACTAATGTAGCTTATTTCTGTCACAAAGGATGGAGTTATGGAGTGTTACAGCGCTTTAACCCGCCTGTTTTAAATGCACTACCTTCTTCCGCCAGCCACCTGCTTATGTTTTTATGCTTTAAATAGACATCATAAGTCTGTGTAAGCTGTAGAATTAGAATACCGTATTTTCTTGAATAAAAACCGGGGTCTAATTATAGGCCGGGTCACAGATAATGGCCCGGGGTGTACTGTCGACAAGAAACAAATAACGGCCGGGCCTCAAATACAGACCGGGTAAAAAATAAAAAAAGACGGATGTGTCTTAAGTGGTGTTCACATGATCGGTGGCAAGAGCTGTGCCCACCGCGGCGGCAAGTAGGTAGACCCACCCAAATTGCCGCCGTGGTACGCGCAAAAATGGGTAGCCAGATTGCTATGATGCACACACTGTATAGCTAGCGTTATCCGAAGCAAAAACAAACAGAAACGGTCGATCCACATCTTTTTCTTTGTTTAATTCAACAAAGATTAGCAGCCAGGAAGGGGGTAAATTAGAAGCGATTATGGGTACATGCCGTCAACATCTCTGAGAGTTTAGGCTTGTGAACGAGCTCCGTTTTCACGGTGACTGATTCCAGACCTATTTCTGTCTTTCTACAGAGGAGTTTGCTAAGGTAGATGATCTTATGAATAAAACATTGGCTCCGTCCGTGCAAAAAGTACCATCTAGCAATCATTATGTGTCAGTGACAGTGTCGCTGTCTGAAGACTAGGTGGCCTGCGGATCCCCCTAGTGGCGCCCATTAGTATTTTTATGGCCACGGTGCTTCTAGTGTTAAGGCTCTAGCTGGAAATTGAATATAGAGGCAGTTAAGGTTCCGGGGAAGCATCTAATAGTAGCAGACTCTCGCTCTTTTTTTTAAAAGAATGGGAAAAGGTGGTGGCTGGTTATTTCACACACAAGGGATGCACAGTTGTTACAAGATAAAAAAGTGTGAAACATTTTTGAGCCCTTTGTGAAGTAAGCTGACAGTAGTGTTGAAATCTGGTCTACGTGTACATTAGCAGTGTCTTACATGTTGTATAAAAAGCAGATAAATTGAAATTTGGTCTACCTGTACATTAGCAGTATCTTCCATGTTGTATAAAAAGCAGATACATTTAAATCTGATCTACCTGTACATTAGCAGTGTTTTCCATGTTGTATAAAAAGCAGAAACATTTAAATCTGGTCTATTTATCCATTATCCATTGTTCTTAGGAGCAAAGAATAATCGTTGACTTTTACATTGTAAAACAATGCCAAATCTTGCAGTTAAACTGTTAGGTTACTGTTATTGCTATTTTTCGTTATTTTGTATGTTGTGGCTTATTGTTTTTTCTTTTTGTTTTTTTTTACATTGTCACTTACATTCTATCTTTGGAAGTAGAACTCGAGGTACTAGGTGGATAGGATAGCCCAGTGGCCTGGGATGTAAGCATCCTTGAGAAAGATGCCTAAGCCCTGTTTGTTTCTAATACATGCTTTGTAAGCCACATTGATAAGAGTTTTAAGTGACTGAATGGTGCATTGCAAATGGGTATGGCAGGTACTGTCCCACCTGTAAGAATGACACTAGTGAAGTTATCAAGGCAGGAGAGAAGCTCAAAGCCAGCAAAAAGAAAGCCAAGATGCCATCGGCGACAACTGAGAGTCAAAGGGACTGGGGAAAGGTGAGTCAGAAAGCCACACACCTTGAAAATACATACTCATTTTAGTACAGTATTCGATTAAATGTATAGTAAATATGAAAGAACATGCAAACATTTATCTATCTTAAATGCAAGTGTCTGCTAGTCTTAGACCGGCCAGTTTTATTTTCCCACCTGGCACCCACGTTGTATAACAAATGCACATGCAAATGCACACCATGGGTGTGTTGGTCTTAACATGAGGTGAGGACTGATGCATTGTTGGCACATTGCTATCTTGAGGCAGTGGAAAGGTGCCTGACTGACCAACTAAAACCTGATCTAGAGTCAATGGTGCGGAACATTATCAAAATTGTAGCGTCTATGGCAGGTGCACAATGTGCGTATGTTCTGCAACACCCATTTGATTCACCATTAAGATAGCAGAATTGGATTTGGACATGCCCTAAATGCAGTTTGTGCCTTGCGCTTTAGATTGTGCACTTAGATCATTAAATTAGGGCCCTCAATGTTAAAAATGTTCTGCAAACATATTTCAAATCACTTACAATCTAATATATATTATATAATAATCAATTGGAATTCATCTAAAGGTGAAATAACCAAATTATAATATCTTAGCAGCATTTTGAAACAGTAACCCTCATGTAGAAATTCAGAGAGGAATGAAATATACGGTATATGAATATATGAATATAGATATGCAAATCTGCCCCTATGCCGTCATAATGACAAGAGGCAACGCTGGTGAAATACAATCATACATTTTCATTCTAGGCAGCTTTCTGTGTGCGCTAAAGATTCAGGTTACTGCATTTCTCTGCTAGCCTGGCTATGCCTGACTGTTGTTCTCAGCTCAATTTTCACTGTGATTACAGCGTGGAAACCCTGTTCGCTAACCAGCGACCAGTAGGGGTGGCCAAATGCAATGATGTTGAATTCAAGCATTTGCTTAGAAATGGTGGTAGAGCTAAATGAAGCAATACAGTTGTAGCAACGCCCATTGGTTAAAGGCTGCTTCAATAGTTTCAAAATTAACCTTGGGTCTATGCCAAATAGGATGCAAATACTGTTAACAATCGCCAATGAATCCAGATCTGTGTCCAGGTCTTATTTACAAATTGATTTTTGGGTTTGGATACACCAGGCTAATGCTGTACTGTGCCTTTGGAAATCACAGTATGTTTAACCTCCATGGTCTGTATTGAACCATCCAGCTATTTGTACATGCCTCCAAATCAGTGCCCGTATTTACAAAGCTTGTTAATGCTGTTGGTATTGGTAAAATAAAGATAAGCATTTATCTAGGGATGCACCGATACTACTCGTTGGCACTCGTATCTGGCCGTTACCACATGGTAAATACTCGTACTTGGAATCAGTGATTGAATTCTACTGAGTACGAGTACATTGACTTAGAATTATGTGGGCTGTATTGCCACGAAATTAACTGAGCCCTAGCATTAAATCAAACTTGCAATCATGCCCACTATTTGTAATTTTTTTAGACTTGAAAACAAACTGAAGAAATTGAAATGGCGCACTCGAATGAGCCAGCGGAGAAAAGATAACCATACACTAACCTACATAACTATCTAAACATGCATAATATTACGTTAAACGGCACACCAATGGATTAGGCTTGCCGTAAAACATAGGATAAGATATAACATTTATTTATGAATAAACTGTAAATCTGCATTTAGTCATATTTTGAGTAATTCATCGTTTTTACACCAGGCAGTGCCCTGCGGCAAGTGCTTTTAGAATAGTAGATGATGATGATGATGGGAGACTGTATTTATCTTATCTGCATCATAGGAAAAAGCAAAAGATTACACACGTCAGGTCAGTTGGTAGTTAAGAATGTATTGCATTCATTATTTTTACTTAGCTCTATGCTGAAAACAAAAACAACAGGCTGTTCTACTCTTCACTGCTTTTTGCACAGATAGAGCGATGTGGCAAAGTTGAGCACAGGTTGTTTTGTAGCAGCCACGCACGATGCACCCACATTATGCATTATCGTTTGTAACAGCAGCACTAATACTGTACCTGTAACCTACTGACCTTTTTAACATTAAAACTGCGATTAACAAAATTTGAGCAAACCATCTCCACGTGTAGTGCTCCAACCACTACATACAAGATGTTTTGCTAGGCTAAGAAGCTACACAGTCTAATTACCTACTTTGGCTTCTACAGCTCGTATTTTTATAAACAAAATGCACCTTGCACTAGTGTTGAGAGCGAACGAATAGACAGGCTAGACAGGCCTAAGCTATGTTTGTTGCCTGTTTAGCCAAACTGTAGCTGGCTGCTGGCTCTCACAGAGAAGGCACTTACATGTGACTACTTTCAAATGTCAACATTACCCATATAGCCAGTAATTCTCATTTAACCACTTCCTCCCCAAATATACTGGTATGTACTCTGTATTCATCATCAGGCTTTTAATGACCCATTAATTTTAGTCAGGTGTGTTGGAGCAGAGAGACATCTAACACATGCAGGGAAGTGGCCCCCCAGGACCGGAATTGGGGAGCACTGACTAAAAAAGTACATGAAAAAAAAAACTGATCCAGTTTTCAGGATTGGAATTTTACTTTTATTTATTCAATTCCTATGAACAAAATGTAACTGAAACATTTTCTTCCATTTAAATGTAACTTTGTAAGTTGATCAGTGTGATAAAGAACCTTTAAGCAGTTATCCATGACTTCCTGTTTTACTGGGCCATACAGTGCCTTGCGAAAGTATTCGGCCCCCTTCAACTGTTTGACCTTTTGCCACATTTCAGGCTTCAAACATGAACATATAACACTGTAATTTTTTCATCAACAAGAATCAACAACAGGTGGGACACAATCATGAAGTGGAACGAAATCTATTGGATATTTCAAACTTTGTAAACAAATA